>CAEFZY010017490.1:0-11866 GCA_903066815.1 Brachyrhaphis roseni | reverse complement strand
ACAGACACTCGAAAACGGCATATTATTTGCAGATAATTAATTTGTTAGGTGAAATTGGATAATTTCCACGGCACACTTGACGATCACCCACGGCACACTAGTGTGCTGCGGCACAGTGGTTGAAAAACACTGCACTAGACGGTATGTAATCTACATACAGTAGTATAATCTATTCCCTCTCCTCAAATGTATTGAAGTCTGAATTGAAATTTGAAATCTAGACCACATAAACAGCTCAAACTGCTGAACCACATTTTTTGTACTGTCCAAAATACCATCAAGAAATCCACTTTTTCCAGATCTCCCCAGTGGGACTCTCCAGCTTACTCTGGAGGATCCCAGCGCGTTCCCAGGCCAGAAGCGACATATAAAGTTTGACCAGCGAGTTAAAGGTCTGCCTTGGGGTCTTCTCCCATTGGGACGTTCCCAGAAAACCTCCAAAAGAAGACATGTTTTGGCCATGACCCATAGCTCAAGACCGTATGAGGTATGGTGAGGAAATGTAGACCAATAAATCAAGACCGATTCTTTGCTCGGCTTGTTCTTCAGTATCACAGACTGCATCAGACAAGAGCCCAAACTGTCTCCAAATCTACTCAACCATCACTCAACAACAAGACACTTAGACTCTCCATCTTGAGGTAGAGACTAACCCGAATAGAGAAGCACTTCTTACTGCAATCTAACACCGTGGCCTCAGACTTACACCCATCAGGTTACACTAGAGGTTCAGAGCATTAGGAATGTTACTGTTGAGTCTTGTTTCCTACTAACTCACTCACCACTCTCGTTCTTCCATCCTCATCCTTGTCTGATGAATGCCACACCACTCTCCCCGAACTTCCTCTGTCACTGAGATCTTCATCAGGTGAAAGTTCATCCTAGAGGCCAGATACGTTACTGGAAAGCCGCCATGCCTGAAGGTAAGAGTGAGACTCTGGTGCAGGCAACAATAACAGATGCACAGCATGAATGGAAAGAGAAGTTTATTTGTTGATAGGACTTGAAAGATACCAGCGGGGAGGATTGACTAATCTTCACCCTTTAATGGAACATAATGAACTTTAATGAACTGATTTTGCAGGTGAGGAGATGGCGGTGTGGTTCTTGTGGTCCAAAGAGCGAGAAGCTGGACTAAGGAGTAAGTGAGTTCACTAAGATTGAGTTCAGCAGAGAGGTGAGAATGTTAACTGGTTGGTTGTTTTCCTGTTTTAGGTCCTAGCCAGTGGTGATGGTGGTGAACTTTGGACGGTGGACTGGCACAGGAGGAGCTTAATGGTGAATACTGAGCGGTGAGAAAAGCGAACACCTTACCGTTTATCCTTTATTTTGATTCCTATAAATGCGTGGTGCTCACCAGGGAGAGAACTAGACCATGCAGGATGCTGGCCTTTGAGGACCGACTTTGGGCACCACTGCTGTAAATAATATATTATCTGTTTGCTGTGAATATGTAGAAACAAAGTCAAATTTCTTGTTTGTGAACACAGTTTTGACCTTTAAAGATGATGTTTTCTCTCTGATGAATGCCAGAACCTATCATCTTTCATTTCCCGATAGATTACTGGCTAAATTATTAATAGCTATGAGGATGTTGCTGGTTACAAGTTCTCTTTCTTCTGATTTTGCTTTGCTAACCCTGACTCCTGCATCCTGAGAATAAGTAACAAAAAGAGCAGATATGTATCTATTGTCTTTATGGGTCTCCAATTTGACACAGGACTTGAAAACGTATCTTTAGCCACCGTCTTTGATATTCCTCACCCACAGCCAAGTTCCAGGCTCCTTTTTGAACTTTACTTATTCCTCTTCTTAATGTTCTCTTAATGTTCTGACTGTAACTTTTCTTTTAAAGAAACCTTTGTTAACAAAGAACCTTTCTGACCATCACAGCTGATGCGAGACAGAGAAACAGATTAGACATAACACACATCAACTATCTGATTTATTGTTGTTATTCAGAGCTGTGTGATTTGATTAACAGTTTTTAAGAGCTCTGGTTGGCTGTTCACAGCAAGACAGGGGAGCACGATTGGACGATTGGGTGCCTGAAGGGTTTGTGGGGAGTCTTTGACTTATGTTTGGGTGAGTTGGACTGGACCAGTGGAAAAATATCTGATCTATTTATAAAGGCCCATTTAACTGAAATGGGTCATCTGTGGCCAGCACAAGAACACAGTCCACATGTCGACCTCCATAACGAATATGTTTGTTTACATAATGCCACACAAAAAAAGTCAAGTTTTATCACAGATTGTCCCAGAGATTTTCCTTTATGCTTTTATTTTTGCATCCATTTCCTATAGTCTGCTTGGACTTTTTCTTGAACTTTTTCCATATTTTGGCTCTTTACAACCACAAACCTCCACATATTTTAATGGGACTTTAGCAGGTGGGTTGTGTTTAACTGTAATGTCGAACAAAAACAACTTCTTGTTTTCAAGTGTGAAAACAAAAACCTAAAAAGTGTGGCATGCAGTTGTATTCCACCCCATTCGTACCCCTAAATCAAATCCAAAGCAACCAGTTTCCGTCACCAGTCACTTTATTTACTTTATACCCAGTTTGCAGTTTTCAAGAAACCATATAAGGGACGCAGCAAATATGTAAATGTTAAAGTTTATAATCTGAAGTCCTTGTTGTAAAGCAAAGCTACTTTTATTTTATTCACAATCTAATGTCAAGAGGCTCTCAGGAAGGAGATATTTTGCTTTTTTTCTGCTTTAATATTATTGTAAAGTTAATAATTCAGTAGTTTCACAGACATGAAGAGGAGTTGATGTTTTTAAATAACAAAGGCCGGTAAATAAAAGTGGGTTCAAGTCGTCGCTTTAAGTGTTTCACATTAAACTTGCAAACTGTAGTGAAAGAAAATGAAGTAGCGCTCCACAACACCTTTACAGCTTTTTGCCACACCGGTCGTTTTTCTTCACTTGATGCAGAACCGACACATCTCTCACAGAAGACTTTTGATGGATTTTTTTGTTTTTTTCTTTCTTGCTGCCACACACAGTCCCCACTTCAGAGCAAGTTTCTGCTTTGCGCTACACTTCATTTCTAACTGGAGGGATCCAGGGTTATTGTTTTGAGCGTCTTAACTGCATGCAGAGGTGGTAAAACTGCGCCACCCTGAGGAGAATAATATGAACTGTGTTGGTATTTAAGGTGATGTCAACTTTTTGCTGCTTTTTTGGTTTTCTGTTAAATGTATTTTTATGTTAAAAAGAAAGAAAAAAGATTGAAGGAGGATAGCGCTGCCTTTTGTCAGCAGAAGTTTGCAGGACGGTCCTAATTTGGACTTCCTTTGTGAAATCGCACCATTTATATCGAACAGAATAGAAATGGAAATGTTCTTAATTGTCCCTCAGTGGGGCGATAAATAAATCTAATGGATTTGAAGCTAAACAGAGATGTTATTGTCCGTGATGCATAATGAGGCTCGAAAAGAAAAGACCCCTGAAAAAAACAGAGAAAATGAAAAGTCTTCTGAGTTAAAGGTGTAACCAAGACAACGGGAAACCAGGAAACACAAGCCTCTGAAACCACGAGGAGAATCCTATTTCATCAAACCATTGAACTCATGTGAAACTGAAAATCAGGAAGAACCAAAACAGAAGAAAAAAAATCTAGATTTTACCTAGAAACAAACATTTACTATCTACTAGTTGATCAGTCATGTTTTTGGATACTTATTACCCTCTCCAAACATCTTAGTTGACTTTTTTTTTAGATTTTAACTCATAAAAAGGTTGAAGGTCATGCGTCGTTTTCCTTCAGCTCAGCCCCACTTTCTGTTGGTTTGTCACTTAAAATCTCGAGAAAATACGTCGACGTTTGTGGTGGCAATGTGACAAATGCGAGGACACCGAAAGAAACGCTACGCGAGGCCGTGTATTTTTATTTTTGCTTTTATGGGTTTTTTTTTTTCTTACAGATTAACACAGATAGGAAAAATAAGCTTCACATCTGCTGGCCTGGTTTAAGCCGTGAAACCACAAGCAGATCATCTCTACCTGTTGCTTGCAAAGGTGTGAAAAGTCTCCCTTCACGGTTGGACACTGCAACCAACCTGGTAACACGCCAAGTCACAGCTTGCAACCACTCCAACTATGAGACATTATTTAGACATTAATGTACATTTCTGGCAACTTTAATAATTTCTAGTATTAAAATAAAGCTTATCATGTCAACCTTTGGGCCCTGAGAGCGCTTGCTTTGCCCTGCTTCATTTTAAGGTCTAAAATGTTCATGTTGATGCCTCCTGAAAGTTGCTTGTTGATGATGTTTTCCTCTTGAAGACACTAGAGGAAGTGTGCACTGTAAAAAAAAAAAAAAAAAAGAGAACAAAAGAAACGAGCATCGCATCACGCGTCTGTGGCAAGACAGGAAATAACCTCGATGTTGGAAAGTTCTGCTCAAAGCGATGAGGACGATGAAGAAGATGGCCTCGCTGCTGAGCGTGTGTGTGTTTCTGCTCTGCTGCTCCGCCGCCGTCGATTCCCAAGGTATGAAATATTGGACTTTTTAATGAGTCCAATATAAAGAAGTGGATCAGATGATGCGTGATTGTGTTTTTATTTCTCTAACTTCATGTTTTTATCTGCAGATCTTTGCTCTGATGCGTCTCTAAAGCAGCAGATTTTTCAAATTTGGCTTAGTGAACCCATCAAAACCGAGCTGAACTGTAACTTTTAAAAAAGTAATTGTTTTATTGCCTAGGTAACATTTTACAGAAAAACAAAAACTCTGATTCTTTTCTTTTATTTGAACAATTGGATGGTTACGTAATTGAACGATTTCAGTTCACAAACCTGAATAAGACGTTTCCTGTGAACTGATGTGGTCTCCAGGTGTTGAGATCAAAAGAGTTATTATTTTTTTCTCAATTTATTTCAAAACCGTCATAATTCTGATGATTTTACGCACATGTTTAAGCTTTTATGTAAAATTTGATCCCTGGCTGTGCAACAGATTCATTTTTTTCTTAAAAAACTATCCAAAGTTTTTGTGGCGGAAATAAATGAAAACATGACCAATAATTTCACCTTTTTTTCCCCGCCTTTACTGTCTTTCATATTCTGCAAAGTTTTACTGAGACGCACACAAATCAGATAGGATGCAAATTTGAAACCAGAATTGTGCAGCGACCTCAGTGCATGAGATTCCACCCCGTTATGATAACTCTAGACTTTTAACTCAGATCATTTCAATCTTCCTCGGATAAAGACTGTCTTTTGTTGAATCTCACATATCACTTTTCGTCTTCAGCATGAACGTTTTACAACTTCATCCACTTTGGAAAACAGAAAAAATTCAAGTGCTTTCTGAAAACAAGGGTTTTATACCCGTGTGAAAATGCTCTGACTTTGAACGTAGGTGGATTTTATCTCCACCAGGTTCACACATCAAACGTTGCAGATGTGGAAGAATCAAAGTCGATTGCAGAAAGTTAAATTTCTAAAACATTTTTCTGAACACTGTAGTTCTTACTCTGCTGCTCACACTGGATACCAGAAATGTAACATTTTGTTGTTGAACAAAACACAGAATTGATGTTTCTGTTAAATATAGAACAGAAACATCTGTTCTATACATGTTTCTGTAGAACTGATGTTCTACAGAAACATCTGTAGAACATAAAAGAAATAAAAGAAATTATTCTTTTATTCAGAAAGAATAAAAGAATAATTTCTTTTATTCTTCCTGAATAAAAGAAATTATTTTCTTTTATTCAGTTTTAACAGTGTCATGTCAGCTGCTTGGATGTAGTTTTTAGTAGAATCAATGAAGGGGAGGAGAGTTGGATCATATCAGCGTTTTGTTTTTCAGACCTGGTTGACTGTGATGTGATTGAAACCTGTTTTTACTTTCGTTGCTCTTTCTGGTTTAAAGGTTGCAGCCATTTTGTTGCAACAAGCTAAAGTGTCATTGTTTCTCTAGGATACAAACTGAAGTCGACTGATAAACTGATTCTGCTGTTTTTCTGATCCAAAGGTTGTGACCAGCTTGTTGCAGTGGGTGAAAACTTCAATGTTCCTCTGGGACGCGAACTAGAAACTACTGATAATCTGAGGTGGAAGTTTAATGGCAACATAATATTTTATAAAAGACCAGAAAAAATAATTAATGGAAAAAATGATGATATTAATGATGATGGATCACTTAAGCTGACAAATCTGAAGTTGGATCAAAAAGGACTTTACACCAGTGAGATTTTTGATAGCAATGGAAAAGAACAGGCCTCAAAGCGCACAAATTTATGTGTACTGGGTAGGTACAAAGTTGGTTACATATTCCTCATTGAGTCAATGATAACCTCTATTTGCTGTCTTTCATTGTCCAGTTATTAAAGTCTTTAACTTCTCATCGGTTCATGTAACTGTGATTCCTGAAGCTTGTCAAACGTGCCGCTCACGTTATTATTTTTACGAGGTCGCTGTTATTAATGTGTCATGTTTGAACCCACTCAGACCCCGTGAAGAAGCCCACATTAAATATAACCTGTCAGGCCTCAGAGGTCGTCTTTACCTGCAGTCATGATCCGGTAAGGACAATTTTTTGGTCTGTTATTTAAAAAGAAAACAAAAACCAACAGGATAGAACAATATGGAGTTCTTTCAGGTCTTTTTTTTTTTTTACATAACCTTTGAGAGACATCTTGAGACATTTTTACAATTTCATGTTTGCAAAAATGAAATAATAGATTAAAATACAAATACCATATTTTCCTGATTGTTATACTTCATGATTTTCTAATCTTTTTTTTTTTTTTTTTTTCCATTTTCATTATTCTTTTTATCAGCATCCTGATGGTACAAAACGATATGACACCATACATTACAAGTGGTTCCAGAATGGCAATATGATAAGCAATGCAACAGAAACCTCTATAAAAAGAAAAGTTGCCGAAACTAAAAACCTGCCTGTTTCCTGTGAAGTTGTCAACAAAGTCAGTTCTAAAAAAAGTGACCATTTGATTCACACCTGCATTGGTAAGAATATCACCGCCAGTCGTCACTGCTACGTTTATGAGAAACTAGTAACACATTATTTGGAAGTAAATTAAACCTAATTTAATCTTCTGTCCTGTGTTTGATCCATCAAAGCTAATTTGATTTCCCTATTTGTTGTTGTGAAATGAAGTTGATAAAGAACTACAGAGGCTTGCTGTATTGTTTGTCAGGATTAACATTTCTCATCAATCTAAAATGTCTTTTATATAATTACATTAGAACCTGTTAAAAAGCCTGAAATAAATGGAACATGTAAAGATTCAGAGGTCATCCTTACCTGCCTTTCAGCTCAGGTGAGATTTTATTAATATTATTTTGTTAAAAGCAAATTTGGAGCCTTTTTGTGTAACTTTAGAAACTTTTGATAGGCCTCAAATTCTCAGGAATCATCTGTGATGCTGAAAAACAACCCCAGGAATGCAGAAATCTCTTTTGCATTCTGAAGTTATTTCTTCTCATTTAATTCAAGTTGGCGTTATCCTGAAATGTTTCCCCTGTTCAGCCTGAACCTCACCTGACCCCTGATGATCTCTTAACCACGTTTTGACTTCGTTCTCCTGCAGCAGCCTGATGACACGCAGTACAAGTGGCTCCAGGATGGCAAAGTCGTCATCAACGCAACAAAAACGTCTCTGACAATAAACTCTGCAGAAAGCAAAAACATGAATTTCTCCTGTGAAGTTTACAACCAGGCCAGTTCTGAAAAAAGTGTCTCTTTTAGCCACCGCTGTGTTGTCTTTAGTAAGTATATACAGCATCTATTACATTATTAATCCAGCTAATAGCCTTTTCTGCATCTATAAATTGGAATATTCACAATAATAAGCCATGTGTGTTTCTAATTTTATACTGTCATTCTTTTATCTAAGCTTTCCTAGGCCTCCCAGAGGAGCTCTTTGGAGTTAGCATCTGGATTTTTATTGGTGGTGGAGCAGGTCTGTTTCACTGAAATACACTCAAATGAACCTCAACAGAATAAACTTGTATAAATCATATATTTTTATACATGAATCTCTGATTTTGTGTGTGTTTTCATCTGTTTTAGGTCTTTTAGTTCTGATCATCATCGTTATCATTTTGTGTTGTGTTCAATGTAAGAAGAAAAGAAGGAAGAACGGTAAAGTGTTTAGTCCACTTCTATTTCAGTTATCTGAATTAAAAGTTAAAACTCTCTCAATTAATGCAGACTTCTTAAAATCAGCTTAAGCTAATTTGATTAATCCACCATCATCCACTGCTTCCTATTAATTATAAATCTCTGGAGTACCCCAAGGCTTGCTGCTCAGCCCACTTTTATTGTTTACTCTCAGTAATTACAAAATTAAACAAAAAATATCTAATTTTGCATTTTTTGTTCAGACTTTTAACAAGAAATTTTACAATGCAACAATTTCAACCATTAGGTCTGTGGGGTTTTTTTTTAACTATTATTAATTGCTATTTTAAAAAGGTTACAATAAGTTGAACCAACAACAAATCAAAAGTCTGTTTAGACTTAAGACTAAAAATAAAGCTAATAATATAAAAATGCATAAAGTTTGTGGGAGTTCAAACACAGTAAATCACATTAGAAAATAAAATATAGGTTTAAATTCATGAAAAGAAATGTTGCAAGTCTGAAAATTATGAACATATTTGCCTCACTAAATGGTTATTCTTGAAAATTCTGGCTAACCATTATGTTTACCTTCTGGATTGATCAATAAAAGTTGATCAAATCATTAATATTCGTTATGTCAGAACTAGAAAATAAAAACTGCTCTACTTCACACTTAAGTTTTGATTTTTACATATCCTTCCTCTGTGGCTGCTGATTAACGCCTGCTGCTGTTTTCTGAACAGATGATGCGGAGCTTGAGTACCGAGCAGGACAGTCTTCATCACCAGCCTATTGCACTCATTGATCCTCCTCCTCTTCATCACCATCATCACCTGCAGCAGCTGGCAGAGCCTCTGAAGCTGCAGCTCTTTACAAACATTTCCCTAATATTTTATGGAGCTACTTTTTAATTTGTCTGACTTCAGTCAAACATTTCCTGTTGAACTTTTGACCCGATCCTCCTGACTGAGCTGGTGAAACACTTACTAATTCAAAGATAACTTCTTATTTTTCAGGCATTTAGCGAAGTGGAAAGTTTTTTTAATAACATATATGTAAATATCTGGGTTCAAACTATATATATAATGTGAAGACCCCAGCTTCTTTAGCTGTGTAATTTGTCTGCTAATGAACAGACAGCAGTCTTCTTTATAATTTTTTTAAGTCATAACATTTTTGTGTTATGAATATTTTTAATTCATTGAAGTCAGCGTTATAAGTTTCTGTGGATTTTCTTTTTTTAGCTGCAAGCTTTGATCATCAAACTTAGTGTGAATAATCACTTTGTGTGTATAACCCTCCATGTAAAATATTCAGTTTTTATTCTTAATTATTCAAACTAGTTTCAGAGCGATGATGAATTGAGGTCTCTGTTTTTTGTTGTTGTTGCCTTGTGTCGCAATAAATAAAACCAAAAGTAAACTTGTAATTCCTTTAAATGCTGTCAAAATCCTCCAACTGAGTGCATTTAATAAACGTATGACAGTGCTGCCATTTTGATAAAAGCAGCTAGAGAGCAGAAAAGTCTGCCTCAGTTAAGAAAATGTTTTTGAAAGTTTGAGAAACAGAGAACCAGTGCTGACTAGGAGGTTTAGGTTCTGGTGAAATATGATTTTCCATGGAAAGCAGAAGCAGAACTGTAAAGGGCTGCTACTGAGATAGAAAAAAGATGCTGTTTGCTGTTTTTTCTGACCAGTGACCAATCTGATATTTTACAAAACAGCTTTATCAGAGATCCTTCCTCCCTGCAGCTGACGATTCTGTAACCATCACCACTCCTGTAAACTCTATAAGTTGTTTACATCCTTGACATTATTAGCTGTTTGTTTTTTATCCCCTAGGAAATAGCCTGGTTATTTTTGCACATTTGGGATGGTCAGTTTTCCGGCATGAAAACCACAAAACTTTTCACCTGAGAACATTTCTGCTTTTTCAATGTTTATTCAACAATTAAATTGGCTTTTCTTTTCCAAAACCTTAATCGAGTTGCAACTACTAAGGGGTTTATGAGGAGGATTATTGAAATGTTTTTTTGTTTTAATCTTTTGCGCCGAGGGAAGAATTGATGTCAACCCACAGGAAGTGGTTAGAAACATGTAATGGAAATGGACCTAAAGTCGTGTTTTGAAGTGTTAGTTTTCACAATGAGTTCTGAATGCAGATTGACAGTAGTTGCAGATAAACAGACTTTTTTCTGGCAACTTTATTTTGTTGAGAAGATGATCTCATTATTAACGCTGTTGGACTGTAATTTTTGTGCCGCTCTGTGTTCTTACTGCATTAAAACTGTGGCTTTGTGGCTCAAAACCAAGAGCTCGTGCATATAAATGGTTGTGGCAGGAAATGTTTTTGATGATGGCAACTTGTTTTTGTCAGACGAATGTGATGAAGATGGCATCAGTCTCTGTGGTGTGTGCGTGTTTCTGCTCTGCTGCTCCGCCGTCGCCTCCCAAGGTACCGATTTATTCCATAAATCCCTTTGCAATGTTGATACGAGCGGACGTGAAATAGAGTTTTTATACTAAATAATTAATATATTGTCTTATCTTCATCCAACTTTTACCACCATTTTGACTTTTCTTGTATAGAACTGATTGCAATTACAGGACTTATGTCTCAACAAGATCTAGAGCTCAAAGAATACACTTTAAACTACTGTTGGTAGTTTAGAAATCACTGAATGGCTCAGCACCACACTACATTAAGGATCTGTTGTTGTTGTTGTTGTTGTTGTATCAACCTTCTAGACCCCTCAGGTCTTCTGGTTCTGGTTCTGCTCTGCATCACCAGAACCAAACAAGGAGAAGCAGCATTCAGTTCTCTGATTACCTCCTGTGTATTTAATGTCACCTGTGTCTCTGTCGGGTCCTTGTTGTCTCGTTTGTCGTACCAGTCTTTCAGTTTTTTCTGGCTGTCCATTCGTGAACCAGTTGCTACCAGTATTGAGCCTTAGCCCTAGGACTTTTCATAAAATTTTGATGCCAATTTTAGTTGTGAGAGAGCTCAGAACAGCAAAGGAGCTTTAATAGCTTTAAATAAGACTTTGAGGTAAACAACACCTACAGGCCTCTTTCCGAGCATCTTTTTGTTTGGTGGTTAAGCTTAAATGATCTCATTATTGAATCTAAAGGACAATAATTACACTTAGTCAATGAGGAAAGAGAAGTAAATAAAGACGAATGCCTTTTCTATGTTCTAAAAATGACATTTTCTACTTGCTCTCTTGAAAGTAGACCGCTGGGGGCCTCTTGGATCACTTCCCTTCAAAACCAAGAGCTCAAGCTGCACGACGTGAGCGATACGAGCCGCTGTGACAGGAAATAACCTCGATGATGGAAAGTTCTTCTTTTCAGCCAAGTGTGAGGAGGACGACGATGAAGATGACATCGGTTTCTGTCGTCTCAGTGTTTCTTCTCTGCTGCTCCGCCGTCGCCTCCCAAGGTACTGAACTAATGAAGAAATCACTTTTCACTGCTGGAAGGGGAAGGTTATACATTTGTTTTAAGGATAATATTTAATTTCAGTAGTTTGTTCTCAGTTAGTGGAACTCCAGATCTTTGACCTCTTTCATTTTCATGATTTCTGAAGCAAATATTTGCTCTTTTATGTATTTAAAGTACAGATTCATTCACTTGTCATGTTTTCTTCTGTTTTTGTTTAAAGTAAAGAGATGAAACTTTTATACAAAATGTACTGCCTTGGAATGATAGGAAACTAGTTAATTTCTCAAAAAGAAAATATATATATATATATA
>CAEFZY010017489.1:0-15711 GCA_903066815.1 Brachyrhaphis roseni | reverse complement strand
TTTGCCCTCCCACTTTCTCTTACATATTCATACTCCCAGTGTAATCTTTCAGTCTAGATATTTTCTCTTTTCTTTCAGCCTCTTCAACCTTGCTGCCATGGTTACTGATACCAGGCACTTTTCTGTCAGCCTCAAGTTTCTCCCTTCTCTCTAAATCCCTTGCAGCTCACCTCCTCATCTTCGTATCACAGCGTTTCTTCACATATTTTATGTACAAATTCTCAATTTTTCCAGATTCCAGCTTCTGGAGATTTCTGTACTTATTTAGCAATTTTATAGTGGCCTTTCGGTTGCGGTACAAACTTTCAAATATTTTTATAGCAACTCTTTCTACTCTGACCAGACTTTATTTAAGGGACTTATAAAGAAGGATGAATGGATGGATAGATGCATGGACAGTTAAATGTGTGCAAGAATGGATGGAATCAAATGAGCAGGAATTTATTGCATCGCTTACTGTGAAAACTTTTTGATAATAAAGATTTTTAAGTAGTTGCCTAAAATAAATAAATCAATAAAAAGTTTTAAATACACTTTTTATTGTCACTTTTATTATCACAATAAATACCACAAAATATTGTGATAAAAATATTAAATCCATATCGTCCACCCCTAACGGATGGATAGAAGAATATACTATTAAGTGACGGATGGATGTACAGATGGATGAATGGATGATGGAAGAAGAGACAGACAGATGTAATCTGTTGTTCCCTCTCCACACTGCTCTAGATCTGCAAAACTCTTGGATAAATTTCCAGACTTTTCTAGACTACATGGGAACCCTTGTCATTATCACTCTGTGTCAGCATTTGTTTAACATTTACCAAACTTAAACCTACCAGGGCATCATGCGCCCGATGCCAGTCCATTTACTCCGGCTCACCAAGAACCCCACAGTTGGGTCTGTGATGGCATCCCAGGCCCGACCAACAAACAGGATGATGGAGGCGTAGAAAGGATCCAGCTGCAAACAGAATGGTGCCAAAGAAGAATGAGCACAACAACTCAAAAGCAGATGCTGCAATGAGGTCATGCTTTGAGCTGCACGGCCCTAACTTAAGTTCCCACTGTGAACAGGGGAAAAGATTAATTCGGCAACAAAGCTGACAGCAGGAGCCCAAGTTCACTTGGCTGACTGAATACAGCACAACAGATACTGTTAAACTGAGCCAACACAAACCTTGCTCTCCAAGCTAATCAGTGTACGCTGCTACTGAAAAGAAACATGGATAACTGCTTGTAAATCTGCCAGCATGTACAGGAGCAATATTCTGCAGCCTTGTTGTTATTTTTGTTCAACTTCCCCTTTTTAAGGAAGCATATCTTAATCACCTGAGCCACATCGAGCAAGTAGATCTGGAGAAAGAAGCCCAGAGCGCTGCCTGTTATCTGGTAGGGAGCTCCTCCGAAGGCATAGCACAGTTTACTCCACACAGATAGTTTCTGCTTGTCCCTCCTCTGTTCTTTTGGCTGGAAGAGAAACATCAGGGAGAGAGATGCACAATGGAATCGACGTGACGTTAAAACAGTTCATGCTTCTGACTGTAAAAACTCCCTGGGGACCCATGAATGGGTCTTTTTTAATCCTCTGGTTCTCTGCTTCACACGGTCTCAGTCATCACGCTCTCTAACTGATCAGTTAGATCCTGTCTGAATCAGAAGCTGAGGTTACTTTAGTTCACATGCGCTCAGGCGGCATCAATGCATCAGCCGAGCTCAGCCATTGGCTCCTGAGATGGGATGTTGCAGGTTGTGTGACATTTTTCTACAAGGCCTACACACTACATACTTTTTGGTTTCGGCCAATCACCTTCAAGAGTACGTAAAAGAGGGGAAAGCCACAGCCGCTGCAAACCTATATAATTCAAATTCATATCATCTCTCCAGATGAAAAGAAACCATATCAAGTTATAAATAAATGCTAACAGCCAGTTTATTTTTATTTCTTTTTTTATCAGAATTGGATTGACAGCCTTTTACAATGCAATGACCATAAATTATGTTTAAACAAACTTCCAAGCTACACTATATCAAATTTAACAAAACATGGCTGCTGAAAAAAAATTAAGTATCTCTGAGCGGGGTATTACTTTTTAAAGCTAACACAGTTTTGTATACAACGCAACCAAAATTGCTTAAAATCCAATTTGACAACTAGATAAACTTTGTTTACGTAAGTTTTGCTATTTTAATGTAAAACATACCTTAAAAGTCAAATCCCAAATACAAGATTCAGCATGCAAAAGCCTTTGGTGACATTGTAATTTTCTCCCCCACTCCTTCCTTCTTTATTTACATGTTTATAATCAGAAATGTTTACTTGTATTCTATAAGTCTGTAGCAATCATTTGACTGTCAAAACAAATAAACAATTCAGTTTTTTTTTTTTTTTTACCTCATGTGATGTCATCAGACCAAGAATACGTGGGGTTATTTTTTTTTAGACCAGTTACTTAAAACCTTTGTATTATGTATAATCTTGCAGTGAACATCCATACTTTATTACCCAGCTGTGGTATACTACCAGAGTAATGAAAAGATTACAACACTAGAAAGTATCTTAATATTAATATGCGGAATATTGTGGCGACTTTTACGCACATAGCATCAAACAGAGTCCTTTTTTTATCACTTTAAAGGAAATTTGCAACAATCAAAGTAAATTTTTCCTCATTTCCGCTCATTCAAATAAAATGGCTTGCAGATCGTGTCTGACCGAGCTCTGGGAATGAGAAGTACCACTGTGTCCTGCTTCCTCTGCACAGGACCGACCAAAAAAAAAAAAAAAAAAACCCAACTGTTTGGAAATTTGTTTGAATAGACGTTCATTTAAAACTCATTCCGCAAATAAGCAGGGGGAACAGGTGGAAGGGAAAACACCGGGTGAAATTCAAATCCCGAGGGCAGAGAAGGACACGATACGCCGAGCTGCGTGAAAGCGACAGAAAATAAACGCCCACAGCGTTTAAAACGCTACTTCAAAACTAGGCGCCTTTTCCCCTAACCTGGATGAAAGTTATGAGAAATTGTTCATTTTAAACATAAAAACTAAATTTAGACAGGAAAATCCATCCTACCTTGACCGCCTTGATTTCTGCCTTAATAGGTTTGACTGTCGTTGCCAGCAAAGTTGCGGTGTACTGCTCGGCGCCTTCTCCTCGGGCCATCTTTTTTCGATAAACCGCTTAATTTTGGTCCGGTCTGATATGAATATGTAGTGTTATTTTTAAAATTACAGCTCCTCAAAGCAGCAGTGTTGAACTCTCCTCTTCTTCAAATTTGTATGACTCAACTCTCGTGCTGTATCTGGCCAGCTCATTCATTCTACTACGCCACGTCAAGACGTCAGAGGGATCGAATGTTCACTGTATGGCAACACCCTATACCACATAATCATTCCACACACATTTCGACTAGAGGTGAGTAACTGTGAATAGTGTAACTTTCTGATATGCATATATATATATATATATATATTTTTTTTTTTACTTCTTAATGGCCTGAAAGCTGCCAAGCAGTAGAAATTACAGTTAATTTCTACAGTTAAGAGAGAATCTTTATGGTATCAGCTCTGTTTCTCTGCAAATGCGGGTCACTGCGTTAGAAAGATTTTGCTGAACCAGATATTCTTGTAACTAAATGTAAGTTTTACATGCCTTACACTAAAGATAACATGTGAAGGTCAAATACACCATTTTTGTCCACAATTTGCGAGTTTATGAAAAACACAAAACGTATTAAAGATGTGAGAAATGAGAGGTACAAAATGTTAAACAGCTAGAATGTAGAAGGCATGTTTGTTAATATACCATTTCTTTAACAGCTGTATGTAAAACATTTCAACCTCTTCATGACCTTTCGCTGACATGACCTGCTGAAAATTATGAAATGTAAGCAAGCTTCTCATGGAAAAAGGATTCCAGTTCATTAACATTTGATGCTTACATTCTGCAACCACTTTTCCCCAATTTATCTGAAGAGTTTCAGTAGAGTTTGCATCTGGCAGCTTCAGAAACCAATCCTTGTTAGTCTTGGTGATATTCGCCCATCCATCCATTGTCTATGCTCACTTAACCTTGCATGGGAGCTGATGTAATAGAGTGTAGACAGAAGACAATGCATGCATAAACTCAGCCCTAATGACAACTTAAAGACAAACATAACCTAAGAGATATGTTTTTGGACTGCTGGAGGAAGCTCTTAGAGAGCCAGGATTTAAAGCCAGTACCTTGTCCCTGCAAGAGAACAGCGCTGCCAACTGCACCACTGCCCAGTCGGTCTTTGAGATATCAGGATGATTGTTCAGTTAAAACATCCGCCCAACACTCAGTTTCCTTTCCCGGGAATTCCTGTAACATCAACATATCTATCTATCTCCACTAATTGTGTACTTCCAGTACCAAAAGAAATGATGTAACCCCGGACCATTACTCAGCCTGCCCTCCATCATTATCTTACTGTAGGCTGTGTTTTGTTTCAGTCTTTCTCTTCCTCTGTGCTTACTGCCATCCAAAACGTGATGCAGATTTTCCTTTACAGTCAGTTCAGCATTTTGAAGTAACCAGGGAATTCCATATGTATATTTCTTACAAAGTCAGGTACAAATCGGCAAAAGGGCAAAATGACCTCCACTCACTTTAAATAATATACAGTAAGTTGATATAAGTAAAAACTTTATTTATATGGCCCTAAGTTCTTCACAAGAGCCAACAATGCATTACAAAACAAAATAGATATTCAAGAAAAGATTTTCATTGGACTGTTTGGAATGATATATTTTTTATTTCCATATTTTCTGAGAAGGCACTTTGCATGGCTTGTGAGTATTCAGTACTTTGCATGTAGTCTTGCTGCAGTGCATGCCCCCTGCCTGACACATCTGATGGTGCCTGAGATCCTACTGCTCACAGAATATTTTACAGTCCATTTTCCCAATGCCTACTTAATTGCAAAGCTACTGTAATCTGTGACAAATTACTGCTGTTCTCATAGGCTAGAGACTGAATTATCATGATCATGCTAAACATGCAATAAAATATAAGACAACTATTTTTTTTTTAAAAAATATATAAAGTTTTAATTGACAAAGCATACTCAGATGAAATGGCTGATATTACCAACAGAAGCTTTAAATGATATTAAGAGTTCACAATCAAATATATTTTTGGAATAATTGAGGTTAGCTAATCAACAACAATCATGTAGCCCTTTGGGAAAATTAGTTGCCCACCCATGGTATAATAAAATTGCATAGATACTTCCCAGGTGTTAGCAATTTTTATTAAGCTAAGTAGCTGAATCAGTCACATTATTTCTTGATAATACTATTTTTGGATATTTTGATTTTGACCAACAGAAAAGGAGTTTCTCTGTTTCAGTAAAACCAGTGTGTTTTTTCTGTCCGTCTTTCTAACTTCCTATATGCTCAACATTTGATATGTTTCATCAAGTCAACAACATTTGTTTATTATTTGGACATTGACACTGATGACTGAGGTCACAATTATATTAACAACAGGATTGGCACAAAATGCAGAAATTCAGATTTTATTCACAGATTAAGATCCATTAAAATTCTTAATAAGTTCTTCATGAATATTTTAAGAATATAACTAAACAAGTTATTTGCATGTATGTAATTTTCTCATTTTAATTTTATAACATTAGATAAAATTATCTTTGAGTCTCAGTGTGAAAACTACTCAGAATTACATTTACAAAATAGATAAGATAATTTATTTACAAAAGAAATTAGACCTGGATCTTGAATTGAAAATTCAGCTCTGAACTTTTAAACTCTGTTTGCAGTAAGTTTGTAAAACGGTTGTGGTTTCTCATCTATCATGCTCAAGTTTTTTTCTCACGAAATGCTGACCTAAAGCGAAACTAAGAAAACGTGTTTAGTTAGGTGTAAGCAGCTGGCCACAGGAATTTAGATGTTAGAAAAACATTTAAATCCCACTGACATTTTTGCAGAGAAGCAAAGATCCATAAGAATAATCTATTCTGTTTATGTAAATCAGGGATTGTTGCTTCTTGTGTCACTTTTTTTCACGAGTTTGAGAACTTAGCATTGGAACATGTAAAACTGCACTCATGGAACACAATTTCTTTCCGTATTTTTGCGATAGCTTTTTTGGAGTAGAATTTTGTGCTATTAATTTCTTTTAACTTCTTATTCAAATGTTTCACAGCTATTTGTAATCTATATGCCAGTTTAGAATATGCAGTGCTGTAGTCTTTCCCTCTTACAGGTTTCTACTCCTCCTCCACTTGGGGCAGAACCTCATCCCCTACGGAGAAGGCTTTCCACCATTTTTTGATTTTTTTGTCACACAGATAATCCAATTTTAATATTAGACAATATGAGGAAAATCCAAAAGACAAGAAAGTGTTTAAAAGATGACTTTACTTATTTGATGGGATAAAATAAAGCCTTCCAGAGCTCCATTTTATGTCCATGTTAAGTTCTCCCATATGTCCCATGTTTTAATGTACTTTTAAAGGACATGTGGGTGAAATGCTATTTCTGACGAGTGAAAAGTGGAACTAAAAATGAGTTTAAAAAAGACTATTTTCCTTCAACTTAAAACTCAACCTTCACAACTTACCTGCCAATGTTCAATATTTCTCACAATGAAGTTGCAGGCCTGCTAGGAAATCCATGGTAGGTCAGTTTAAATCTATCTCTTCTGGTGGACTATTGCATTTTTTCAAGGTGTTTTATGATCATCCCTTTGTGACACAGTCAGTGCCATTAACATTAAGTTTCCAGTAAATGGGTCATAAACGATAATGTTACTGCTGCAATAGCTGAAAAGCAGAGGCAAAGTAAGAACATCCCAGGCAGGTTCAGTTGCAAAAGCTCAAGCAAACCTTTGGAGATCGTTCTGCAATTTGCATTTGTTTTGGAGAGTGAGGCCTGATCACAGTTAGACCTTTATGTTAACCATCTGAGTTTTTGCCCCAGAACCTGAACTTGCTCTGTGACGTCTATAAGCCATTTTAACCCTATGTGGTGCTTGATGCCTGTTTAGTACAACATAGAGCAACCTGCATTATGTTGCTTCAACATTTCCTTTCAAATCCCCCCCTGAAAAAAGAGCAGAGCTGAAAAGTCAAAAAATTAGCCTGCTGCACCATGAGCTGCGTAGCTTCAGGAAAATTCCCTCATGTGCTGCTAAATTCATGTTAAATAGGCTTAATGCTTTCTTGTTTGTCCAACTTTAATAAATAATGGCCAAAGTAATCTCTATATGGAAATGTGGGCTGGGTAATTGTTTGTTTTGTGGGTTTATTTCTATTGATTTGTACAGCACTTTGAGCTGCTTTATAGGATGAAGGGTGCCTTATAAAATTACTTGATTGATTGATTGATTGATTTGATGGAAGCATATTTTCCAATTATCTTAATGCTTGACAGAAAAGTTTTCTCATACATGTGAAGAAGATAACTAAAGTCTTGGGTAAGTCAGGAAAGTACCAAAAATATTTACATCAATGTTATTTGAGTTAATGTAGTTTTATTATACCTTAGCATGTATTTAATTCTGTAGCATATTTTGTTTACTGTCAGTGTGCCAAAAAAGTGATCAAGAAATCTTAATGCTTTAATAGAAGAAATAAGATATTAATATGTAATAAGACATCCCATGAACTTAAAAAAGTTTAAGTTCAAATTTCATAACAGAATGGGAGAAAATGTGTGTAACACACCTCTGCAGAGTGAATCCTCAGCAATGTGTTCATAACTTTAGTGATGTTGTCATCTTTTGGTCGTAGATATAAATGCCATAATTTTTGTCATGAAACTTAAAACACAATACAATAAATGTTTGTCAAATATTTTTTGTGAATATCTATTAGTTTCATTATTTATTCATTTGATCATCAACTGTTATTGCTAGTCCCTTGCAAGCATATTAATGCATCTTGAAATCTTTCACATGTTCTCATGTATTTTAGGATTTTTCAAAAACAGTCTAAAATTGTGACATGCATTTATATTCAATTATATTGAATTACCAATGCTTCCTACCACTTTTGCACATAGAGACTACAAATATTGTTTTCTTGGTCTTCATGGTGCTGCTTGTTCTCCAATATTTATTTAGCCAGTAATATTTTAGAACTGTTTCTTTTATTAATCATAAAACATTTAACTCTGACACAGCTACATTTATACTGTATATATTTTTATTGAAATAAACATATTCTTTTACCCTTATTTAGTCTATGTTAGGGGACTCCTCACTATATTTAAGAGGCGAAGCGCAGTAGTTTTTGATCATTTACACCTTTCAAACACCAGGTGGCAGCATAAGTCAGTCAAAATTTGCAGCAACGAGGCAGCAGTTGAAATCAATCAAAGCAAACATTTATTCATCATAGCTACTCTCGGATATTTCCTTTAACTCACACAGTTATGATTTTAAAAACTTTGTTTGTGAAGCACATTTCACACTGTAAGCATAAACTTCAAATTGTCCTCATTCTAATCACAGGCAGGATTTTGTCTTTTATCGGTGGCTTTTTACAATGTGTTGCTTTGGTCAGTTCACAGTCTTTGACTGCAATCTTACCACCTTTTACTGCTGCAGTACTTTACTAAGGAAATGACAGCCCGTAGTAAAAGCCTGATGTAATGCACAATGTTGACAGATAGAGATCTGCGGTATGTGAAAGCGGCAAGCAGGTAAAACTGGAACCCAGTTAAACTCATTAAAATCTGTTTTGCAACATGCTACGTATGGAAGAGAACCAGAATGTCTTTTTTTTTTTTTTTTTTAGGTCCCAAGGGTGCAATAACATTTGTGTGACTTATTTTGTTTTCTTTCCTGCGTGTCTTTTCTTTTCTTTTTTTTTGTTTTGTTTTTTTGAATGACTGGTCCCATTTTGGAGCCAACTACAAATTGTATTTTCTCAGCTGGGAGGGAAGGGTCACAGGTCAGGGCCAGGGGATGTCATGGAGGTCGTGGGGAAAGCGGGTACACCCTCTTATATTGCACATGTGGGCAATGCTTTAAAGAATCTCTAAAAAACTCTCCAAATTCCTGGACTGCGGTGGGCTTAATGTTCTCCAGGAGGCTGACTGGAAGTTGTAGACCACACTGTTACTCAGCCGAGTGGATCCCCAAACCCTTCACCCTTTTTTTTTAGCATCCCCACACATATGCTGCTTTAACTAGAAGCAACAATAGAGGCTACTTGAAGTTAAGCTGTGAAACGACTTGAGGGGGATGCTTTTGTTGGTGTTAAACAGGGTTTCCCCTACAGAGGAGAATATCACAAACTTTAAAGGGACGGAAAAGAAAAAGGAGTTGAGAGAAGCAGATTATAGTCTTGAATATTCTTGTTTGGGGTAAATGAAATATCCCAAGCATAGAAAACTAAGTGTTAGTGGAACTGTGGAAATTTGAAGGGATATAAACACTGAGATCTCTAATCTGTGAGTGGAAAATCTCAAGAATAATCTAGAAACACTTATAAATGAATAAAAACTATGTAATTATGCTTCAAAGAAAGCTTTTATGGACCTTAGACTGCCATGATGTGGATTTTCCAGTGTGAGACCATTCATTGTCTCAGAAGATTTTTACCAAAATAACATTGCAGATTTATTGCAACAAATGCAAGAACTTAAAATAGTCTTGATCTGTTTGTCCTACTAAAAGTGCATTTGAAAATAATTCCTTAACTGTCTTTAAATTAACTCTAAAGGAAAGTTATCCAAAATATCGTTTGAGAGAAGAATTTGGGTTTGTTGCCATGTTAACTACTGCACCAATGTTACAGAAAAATAGCGAACATGTAAAATGGCAGATAGAACAAATATGTTCACCAATGCATATAGGTAATCGTATAGACGTGAAAATAAGAGTACATGTTATAGTGTCTGGATGCAAAAAAGCTGCATAATTAAAGCAAAACTTAAATTTTAGATTCATTTTGAAAAAATACATCTATATATACGATTCTGCCATGAAGACAAATTTCACTTCAGCTTCTGAAGTGATGCGAAAAAAACCAATCCAAAGTTTCACTTTGGATTCAGAAAAAGAAAAATGTCTGATTTCATCCAAAACTAGATATTAAATCACTAAAAGCCTTTTTTAGTGAATACTGTCCACTCCTCTGAAGATCAAAACTTTTAGTTTCAAAGCAAAGCGTCTTTGGTGTCATCACATGAGCTCACAAACAAATGCTGAAATACTGCTTAAGATGAAAATATTAAGATACAACTAAACATTTCAGGTCAGGGGACAAGAAAACTAGTCAAACTGTGAAATTCAAAACAAAACATTGTGTTCTGCAGGACTTGCATGACTTGAAAGTCCTACAGGACGTAGCTCTTATTTCCTTCCCCTGTTCTTTCTTGGCCATGCAGTTAGTCCTGTCATGCAGACAACCCGTGTTGTCAAGAAAGAACTGATATCTTGCACATTTGAATTTTCTTATTTTATTATCGTCCATTAATTTATATTTTACAACCAAATGTACACTGACAGCATAAGAGAGCTTGGATTTCTTCTGGAATTTGATTAAAAACAGATGACAAAAGAAGGAAAAGTCTTCTGGTCAGTTATGTCACCAGATGTATCTGTCTGGATGCTTGTTTTTGGGAGGGCAGTTTTTTTTTAAAATCTCAGGTAAATAAAGTGTAAAAACAAAACAGGAAAAGCTCACTGACCATATGACAATGACATGTTCCTCTGTAGACAGAGGAGCTTACTTTAAATACAAAAATGTATTTAAAGTAAGCTTAGCTTGTAGCTTTAAAGAACAGCTAAGAGATATGTGCTAGACATTAAGACACTCAATGACGACAGATGCCCATCACGAATCAGTGCCTCGATGTTGAAGGTTTTGTTTTGAGTGTATGCACAATTAATTAAGTAAAAAGAAACCCACGCTAAGGCAAAGGCAAAGTGGATCAATATATTAGCAGGAGGCAAAAGACACGGGGTGGTGGATGATCCTGACCTGCTGCTCTCCGGACGTTGGTAAACTCTAACCTCCTGCTCGCCCGTCAGCACAGAGCGTTTAATTACACCAGACATTAAATGGACAAATCAAGCTCCTTGTTTAATCACCGCTTGATTCAGCACTATTAATCCAATGCTTCAGGTCATTGACAAGAGCATCTGTTTTTCAGGCGTGGTCCTCCTTTGTCCTGAAAAAAGAGATTTTAAGAGCAAATAAAGTTATGTTTGTTTTAGGACATGAACTTGTTTGCAGCTGTTGAAGCTTGCTCCTTAAAGAAGATTACTCTCTTTACAGGCACTTACTGAGGTCTTCAGCAGCCGAGTTTCGACACGGCCCTCATTGTGCTCCTTTGTGTCGAAATGCAAACCATTTAAAGTTGTGCACTCCACCCAACAATGTGAGAATGGCTTCATAGTTTGGAATATAAACATCTATTAGTGAGCCTAGATGTCTTGTCTCTATCTGGGTGTGAAACCAATTTTAATTTGATTCAGATTCTTTGTAGCAGTGAACAGTTTGCAAACCACATCTCCAAATTCACAAATTTTCACACCGATGGAGCTTCAAAAAAAAGTTCTAGTTAGTTTAAAACTGGTCCGATCTGACTGACATTAATGAAAAGAAGCCCTTACATAACCCAAGTTGCAGATTAATTCTTAATTCTGCTAATTTTAACGAGATTAGGGGAAAGTAGGTTAATCTTTCAAGTAATCTTTGGTGTCGAGGTCAACACATGTCGCCTTTACGTCTGAGAATTGCAGTCAGAGCAAGGAAGACATCAAACTAGCCTGGATGTGACCCCTGACTTAAATGCTGACCCCAGTCATCTTGCATGTATTGTGATATGTTAGTAAGTAATCTTTCATTTCTGTGCTGATAATTAGATGATAGATAGATAATTAGGGTAGAATAGAATGTATCAAAACCTCATTCAAGTAGCCTTAGCTTTGGAGAGTGAAATATCTAGAGATGTAAAAAATAAATAAAATCAACTAGAAAAAGCATTTCTAGTGAAACTAGTAACATTGCTCTCAATTTTGATTCAAACAGTTCAAAAATAATTTAAGCTTTTCTATATAATTATCAGAAAGCATATAGGGATAGTCCAATTGCCAAGCCTGGTAAAGTGGTAAAGTGACCTTTCTGTCTACATTTTCTGCCCACTGGTTGCTTTTCTTAGCTCTTATTTCCTTCCTCTGTTCAAAGACATGCAACACTGAGGTCAACCTGAACAGGATGTAGCAAACTGCTAGCCCTAATGGCTGTACTGACTGCAATAATTATCAAAATGTACAATGCAGATAAAAAAAGAGTTACTTTGTGTAAAGCCAAGAGGTGTGAAGTTATATGTTTCAGTGATGTTTTTTTTATTGTACAAAATTATGCTTAAATAACCATGTATCATTCCTGCTGATTTGAAGTCATTCTAGGGTGATACTAAGTAACTTGGCCAAAAATAACCTGAAATCAGTTATCTATATTTATAAGAACGGTTGGTTTCTCTTTTGTAAGATACGCATGGAGGTTCAACAACAGAAATAAACTAATAATACAAGACATGAGGTTTGGCCAACAGTGAGCACACAGTTTTCAAAAACAGGGTGACATGAACCCCATGAACTACATATGAAAAATCTAAATAAATAACAATGATGTAAAAGTGAAAGAAATTTTTTGCAATAAATGTTGCAAATGGTAAAACAACAACAACAACAAAAAAATGCCCCCAACCTCGTCAGGTTGCAAGAGCAGCTCCAGGTTGAAACACAGCGGGCCAAAACCAGTGGAGAGCTGTGCCTGATCCACTGAAGCACTGACGCCAGCCACGGTTCACACCTTGTGAATTCCCCTCAACCTCTGTAATGGGTTTAACTTTGCAATCCTCTCAATGATGCTATTGCATAAGCACACTTTTTCCCTCCACCTAATTTTCCAATCGAAAGCTTGGCAGCAGCACTTTATGGAACCAGACTGTTTAGCCAAGACCTTTTATCTCTTATCCTAGCTGTAAGGACTGTCTGGTAAATACTGTTTTCCCTAAGCTCATATAAGCTATGACTCAACTTTTAAGGATTAAAGTTCTTTTTTGTTGTTGCTGCTAGTCTCATGTAATATTTGAATTATTTGATGAATTAGGTTGTAGGTTTTTACAACTGTAACCCATAATTAAAAAGAAAAAAAATCCTGGATGTTATCACACTGTGCGTAATGACCCTCTAATTTTTCAGCTGAACCGATTCTTTAAAAATTACGTTCCTGAATCATATTCCACTTTAATGAATTGCAAACGTTAGGTATATTGCCTTTTTAGAAACACACATTTTCGCGACGAGAATAAATTTACCTTATACAATTCTACCCTGACGTTGTCATTATCCTCCTTAATAGGAGTGAAACAGTTATAGTAAATCTGTTATTGTGGCCATGACTGGTGCTGCATACCGGGGCGGGGTTCTGCGCGCCTCCCCCACGTCTCTGATGCAAATAAAGGGGCTTTACCCGGATCTACCGCAGCAGACATTGCTGCGGCTGCGGCTCCTCCCTGCGCTTTTATCGCCATATAACAGGATATCTCACTGGCGCGAAAAACGCACTGTGGGTCTCTCTATTGTGAGGCGGGCGGGTCTCGCGTTTGTTGTCTGTGCCCCGGTGGCGTTTTCTCTGCTTTTCATTTAAAGTCGTATTTCTTTAATAGTAAACTGAAGCAGATTTCCAGGCAGCGTCCCTTTTCTCCGCCGCTTTGCAATCGATGGTGTCAGCTTGTTGTGACTTCATCCGCTGAAACAGGCGGATTTTAATGTGCTGAATTGCGCTTTTGGAACCTGCAGAGATCCGGTGGGTACTTTTAATTCTTTCACGCTGAGTTTCTGGTGAGGAAATGGAGCTCTTTTGATGTGTTTTAACCTTGTCTCTGCTCACTTTTTTTTTTCTTTTCCTTTAGTGCTTTAGTACCGAACAAAGCTCTAACTGCATATCAGGAAATGCTTCACTTTGGCTTTGAGAAATATCAATCTTTATTCACTAAATTAATCGTGACTTGAATTTAAACATAAGATAACGTGATATATAATGTGTGTGTGTGTGTTATTATTATATGCAGTAACCTTATTCATTAAAAGCCTGTATCCATCACTGCAAAGAGCTCATCCGCAAGATGGGATTAATAATTAATGTGGTCCCATTTGTTGGAAGTCAGCTGTTCCCGGAATGATGTCCCATTAGATGGATATTTGATCAGTCGGACGGGAAAAAACTTTTAGATGTAACGTGATTAATGACATCTTTCTCTGGACTTCACAGGATCTCCTTCATTTCTGGGATTAACGTGGATTTTATCAGCCTAAACATGGAGTTTGATTGTTTCCAGTCTTATTTTTTCCACGATTTCGACACCGAGGAGGATTTCTATAAGTCCACTGCGCCCAGTGAGGATATCTGGAAAAAGTTCGAGCTGCTGCCCACTCCTCCCATGTCCCCCCACAGGACTCTGCGTGACTCTGCCCTGCACTTCTCTCCGGGGGACAAGTTAAACTGGCTGACCAAGGTGCTGGGGCCGGATGAGGTGTATGAGGGTGCGTTCACGCCCGACCCCACGGAGTTTTTTGATAACCTCAGCGCGCACATCATCCAGGACTGCATGTGGAGTAGTTCTGAGAAAGTGTCGGCGGCTGCGGCGCAGACCCCGGCTCCCCAACAGATCTCAGTCCGAGCCACCAAGGCGCAGTGCGCCTCAACGGGTGGTCTCACCTCCTCGGCTATAGACTGCGTGGACCCCGCCGCCGTTCTCACCATCCCCGCCAGCAGCTGCAGAAAGCCGGCGTCGTCTGGCTCAGAGTCTCGCTCTGATTCCTCCGGTAAGGACGGCCCCACCCTGCCCTGCTTCTGGGTTATATTGTGCCCACCAACAATGGGTTATTTGGAAAAAGCAAGGCGGCACCGAGGCAAAGTGGTTGTCCAGATCAACCTCAAATAAGACTTGTTTCTCTCTCTCTCTCTCTCTCTCTCTTTGACAAAAAGCGCCTTCTGCTTGCTCTGAACGGGTCATGCTTCCTTTTAAAAGCCGCGCCCCTATCACTTTAAGGCAAACAGACCTCGGTTCTTTATCTTTGGTTGCAGTTGGAGGGGCGGATTTACTCTGTCTTCATGATTTATTGCCATTGCGCACAGGGGCGTCTCCAGGAAGTTTTGTGAGGGGTGACCAAATTGGGGCTACTAATGCCACTGGATGGCACACACTACAATCAAAAGCCAAGTTGTGTTGCTGCCATAAACCATGATAACAAAAGAAAAAAAAAACAAAAAAAAACTAAATTCTACCTCATAGAATTTATAGTTTCGAGTAGCTTTTCATCAAAATTGATTATTCTAAATATTTAATTTTGATGTTAGAGTGTGGGACCAGAAAAGTATGATACCTGTTGAAAATATATTGTAAAATTGTAAATAGTGTAAAATATATTATAAACAAATCATAATACCGGCCATTTCTCAGATTTGTATGCTCATTCTGTAACATGTCAATTACTGTATTTACCGGCCTATAAGTCGCTCCGGAGTATAAGTCGCACCAGCCATAAAATGCATAATAAAGAAGAAAAATCCATAAATAAGTCGCACTGGAGTAAAAGTCGCATTTTTTGAGGGGAATTTATTTGATAAAATCCAACACCAAGAACAGACATGTCATCTTGAAAGGCAATAAAAATAGAATAGAGGCAACAA
>CAEFZY010017485.1:0-10382 GCA_903066815.1 Brachyrhaphis roseni | reverse complement strand
TAACAAATTTGACTGGGTGATAATTTGTCCCGAGATTACTGCAACAAACGATAATATTTTGGGACCATTTTACACGTATAACAGCAAAGTAGCAAGTTCGTTCTCTCAAAGACAAACTTTGAGAGAGCAAAAATCTTAATTTCATAAAGGACACTTAACACTTCAACTAGAAGAGATTTTAAGTATCCAAAATGAAACGCAACAACCAAAACTATAAATAAAATGAGTTATGGTGGGTCGGTAAGCAACATCTCCCTTAGAAAACTATTAATCCTCAGAAAGGAAATCGTTTTAATTTATCATGTGATTAACTGGCTAAATGTTTATTGCAGCTGGTTTCTAATGACTTCCTAAGGCCTCTGAACAGGAGCAGGTCCACAGCATCACAGATCCTCTACCGTATTTGACAGTGAGAATGAAACTACTGGAGTAGTTTTCCGGTCGCCCCCCAAAAAACAAATAATCGATTTCCTTCATTGTTACGTTTTAAGATTCTACATTACAATTCTGCAGTCCAGGTTCTATTTGTTTCACATGCAACAAGCATGAATGGCCAGGAAATGAAGAGGAACAGGGGTTTAGGTTCACCCAGCATTTCTCCAGCAGACCTGTGCAGACATGCTCACTCCAACTCCTATAAACCCGAGAGGGAAGAAAAAGTCAAGCAGTAGCTGTCACCGAGCGATAACTGTGTCATGGGAAAAGGTCACACTGCTTGTTTTTGAAGCATCAACCATTCCTGCAGATCTTTGATGGCACCTGATTATTTCAAAGCTTTTCTTACCTTTTCGAAAGAAATACGTGTAAAATGAGACTTGATGTGAATCATAAAAGAAATACTTGCAGTGACTCACAGGTTAAGAGCTTCATTTATCTCTTAATGTTTAGTTATATTTTACTCTGTAGTCATTTATGAACTATTTGCAAACAGAAAAGCAGATGCTTTGGAGGTAGAGGAAGGAATGAAATATGAAAAATACTTTTAATGCTTCTGGTTAGTCAACATTTTTTGTTTCAAAACATGACAGTATCAAATAGATAACATAAATTCCAACCATATTTTGAATATAGTTACTCTACTGAATAAGGATACATTTTAGGAATTGTTAAAATTATTTTTGCTAATCTATATTGTCTTCCTGCCCTGATAGAAACAAAATAGAAAGGATAAACTGGTTTGTGATTAAGGCATACTGTAGTTTTTACAGTACATGATTATTCACTCTGAAACACCTCAAAATTAAAAAGGTACACATTTTAATTTTATCCAAAATTTACTTTTATAAATATAGATATATTTTTTATGTATATTTGATGAATGTGCAATGTGTAAAATATTTATTCTTCATAAAAGTTACACGCTGCGATTTGAAATGCTGTCATTTCGGATGTAGACTGGCTGAAATTATACAAGGAATGAATGTACTGTCTCTTTGTCAACATGTTGCTGAGTTTAAGACAGTACATCATCCAACCCTGGTCAAAGTCAAAATTGTCCAGGTGGGATTCAGTCCCTATCAGTCGTTGTTGGGCAGGTCATCGGTCTGTTGCAGAATGTAAGTTGACCCCAATAACTAAGTCCTGCAGCCTTTCTACATGCAGAATGTTCTGAATTTGTCCTTAGCTGCACCGCTTCGGGTTTCTCTTTCACTCTCTTTAAAATTCTTAAAGAACTATTTGATCCTTGTGCCTTTCGCTGCCCTGTCTGGCATTGTTCCACCGGAGAGGCTTTTCAATGGATTAGCTTAAGACTAATATGGTAGCCTTTTGTACTTTGGTGGGTAGAAGACTCGAATTGTTCCAGTGAAAAGACACTTTCACCTCTTCTTTCCCACAATGGGTCACATAAGCTGTGCATCACATAAGCTGGAAAAAATGACGTAGACTCTTCAAATAACCTCTTCAAATATCCAAATTAACTTAATTCTGCCCAAGTGAAAAGCAAGCAAAGAGTTGCACCATTTAAAAAAAAATAAAAAATCAGTGTAGTTTAAGCCAAATAGTGTATACTGTAATGCTTTGTCCAAGACTCGTTTTTTTCCCAGTTTGGAGTCAGAATAAGATGGAGAACAAAAAGTGAAAGCAACTTAAAACACTTGAAGAGAGCAGCAGGTGCGACCTTCTAATCCGTCCCCCCTCATTCCTAGAGGATTGTCGTAAAAATGTTCCCTCTTCCCAAGCTGTCCGTCTGAGAAGCTGATAAACTGTGGTACATGTGACCCCCATCCACATGTTTGAATCAATAATGCTCTGTGATATCTTCTTTTTAATCTCCACAGTCAATTACATTACACCTGACAGGCTAATCTAACTGAGTGGCCCCTCAGCAAAGAAAAACCTCTCACTCTGAGAGCAAGAACACGGTTCCAGGCAGAACAAAAAGCAGAAGGACTTCAAATCAAATCGGTGGAATAATTCACTCCACACATTAAAACCAATCAGGGGTGTGAGTTTGCTAACCTTCTGTCAATTTTCGCTGCGTTGAGAGTGACTGCTGTGTCGAAACGTCTTCGCCACAAACCGCTTCAAGTGGAGCAATCGATCACCTGTCAGCTGCATGTCAGAGTCCAGAACGAGGCCTGTTCTCCAGGATCCAGGACAACCAGTCTCGTCTCATCACAGAGATGGATTCTCCTTGGTCAGAAACTTCTTCTTATACGCTCACTCAACACCCAGCCTCGGCTGTTTTTGTGTGTGTCTCTTCATCTTGAGCATGTGGGAGTATAATATTAGCGCTTCCAATTTAAACTCTTCCTTCTAGTTCAAAACAAAATCAATATGAGATTCATTATGAAAAAATGTTCAAAGGATCCTGCTCCCCTGGGTTTTTGATGTTTACTGTGAGCGTTCCAGTGTGTTTTGGCTCCGGGACGTCTTCTCCTCTGATAGAACCAAAGACTGCCATTGGACTAAAGTTTTACACAGGACCATTCTAACATAATACATATATATGTATATGTATACATATATATATATGTGTGGTGGTGGTGAACTGTGCATATAATTCATTTTATGAAATATTTATTACACAAATGTTCTTTAAATCATTTTTGACATGTCAATTTTCAAGAAAAAAGTAAATAAAACTTTGTTTTGCAAAAAAAAAAGAAAGAAAAGATTTTCAAGAATCAGAAATCATTTCCTGTAGCTGTGATAAATGTGAATATGGGTGTGAATACATAAAGGCTAACAGATTCTTTGGAGCAGATCTTCTTTTGGGTCAAGTTTCAGAATCAGAAGCACGTGCAAACTCAGAGCTCTACACATTCAGCAACAAGCTAATAGCATTATGTATACAGCCTGTGGTCCAAGCTTGCTAATTTCACTTTTTCCACAAAATAAAGAGCAGACTGATGGATTTTTTTTTTTTTTACTAGTGTAACTGGGTGGTATATTAGTTGTTTACATGAAGTGGCTGTAAATTCCCTCCCGTTTCGGACCCTTGAATACGTCTATGCTCCGTTTACTCACCTTCAATTCAGTTTCACAGCATTGTCGGGCTCATTAGTGTGTACTAGGCCCTGGGTGTGCCCGCCAAGATGAGTGTCAGGTCCGTTGTTGTTGTGCAGTTGGATCTCTGTCGGATGAGCGCTGGCGCCGGGCTCGTCAGGCTGCTGCGCCAGGATTTGGGATCATGGACATTTGTGCTGCTGGATGCATTTCAGTGGCTTTTCACTGCAGCGTCTGTATACTGTATACCCGTTTGTGTGGCTGATTAAAAATTGCTGCTGTTGCATATTATGCTCTCACCAAGGTGCTTTTTTTTTTCAGATGTTCTCTGTTAATTGGTTGATAGGTCGTCCTCTAGAGCTGGAGTTGTAGCACAAGTGCTACAGAACCAGAACGACAGTTCATACTGTATTTCATTTTTTTTACTTTTGTTTTATGAATTAGCTGATTGGGCTCAGCTGGGTTGACGCAATGTGAGATTTGCTTTTCTTTTGTTGTTTAACTTTATTTTGTATCATTAATTTGCGTTGCTACTAATTTGGTCTGCAGTTGTTTTTGCTTAAGTCTCAGATTGCTTCTAAATTAGAATACTAAAGTCTATTTTTAATATTGTAAAAGAATGCATAAATGAAATATATTTTGTATACTATTTTTGTTTCATCATTTCAAGCCAGACCTACCTGGGTAGTTTTAATTGGAAGACCCTAGGCCACTTGATATTATTTGAGAGGTCCACCAGTTGTCACAATCTTCCCCCGTGTTCCACTAGAATTACTTACAGTCATGTTTGGTTTCATCAAACATTTTGACTATACACAAAATAAGATTGTATTTTTCCTCCATTTTATGAAATGTGTGAAAAATGCAAGTACTGCAGCAGAATGCAATTGCACTCAAACACACCATCACTCTCTGGACCTCTGCAGGTAATTCACACTACTACCACGCCCCGTCATGTGTGTCGTCCAAACTTGGCTTAAGAGCAGCAGCATCCGCAAATAATTTCACATCCCAATCGGACGAGATGAGGCGTCTTCCTGCTAATTAAAGCGCCTTCGCCGGGCCAGCCGTCTCCCTCCAAGCGGCACGAGGAAACGCGGGGCCTTTGTTACCGACCGGGCATCGGGAGGAGTCGCAATCAGAGGTTATAAGTAAACAACAGAAAAAAACAAAACAGCTTTTAGACGGTGACATCCAATCCCAAATTAAGTTAATTTAAGGTTCTGCTGCGAGCCTGTCAAATCCTCCCGGCGATGGCAGCAGACACACGGCTAATAGGCGGGAAGGCTCTGTGAGAGAAACACGACGAGCTTCAGAACCGCTGTCACACTCGAACCTGACCGGCGTTTTCAGGAAGGAAGACGCGGAGCTCATTTGCCGGGAGGTGGACTGGGTTTGTGTTTTTGAGACTTCCCTGTAATGTCTCTGATTAAGAAATCTAGGCAGTTGTGGGCCGAAGGTCGTTATCTCCGTGACCATATATTCTCATTATAAACTAAATTGACTTGTTGAAATTTAGTTGGACGACTGCCACGGTACAATAGATGATGCGTAGGAGTCAGACAGCAACTCGCCTCCCTTTGATTTATATTCTAATGAGCTTCCAGAAGGAATTGAATTTCTCACAGTTAATGTTGCCTCCCTAGGGTTTCTCTTCTGTTATTATTTTAGCTCATCATTTGCAATCTAAGAAATATACCTCATTGTGTGTTTCTCAGACTGCAAAGAGTCAGCATAATGCAGATATTATGACAATGACTTCATTCCTTATTTCAGAATCCAAGTTTTGATGTAGCAAAACAATTTAAAACAAAACGGTAGCAAAGTTCAAGAATGTGTGTAGACGTATTCCAGATTAGGATGATTGAAATTCATCAAATTGAATGATGATACAGAAATTCATCTTCTGTTCTTGATTTTTGCCTCGAAAACTTCTCACCACAAGCTTAAGGTTGGATTGGCTTTGATTGGCCACTGGATGATGGCTGATATGGTTGGACCAGTGCCAAGATGCTGCTGTAAGGCATAAGATTTTTATGCCGATTTTAGTCCAGATTTTCCTCTTGCGACTATCTTGCTTATGACCAGATTATCCAGATGGCTCTCAAGGTAATCTTTAGGGATATTCTTGTCATGTGTCGTGTGTTGAGAGTGATATTTAGCTTGGAAGGACGTCGGAACCGTTCTGATCTAAAATTGTGGATATTTTACATCTTGGATTGTCTTGGCCCAAAGTGTGTGATGTTCCCCGACAACAAACGAGAACGCAGCCTGTCGAATATGATCTGTAGCCAATCAGAACGCAAGGGACACATGAAGGGGAATTATAAATAATGGAGACAAAACAGCGGCCATGGCACACCAGAAAGTCTGGTGGACGTTATCGACGTCTTTGTGTCGTTTTTCTCTCTGTTGAACATCATCCACAGACTATCGCCATTACGTCTTCCCGGTCGCCCGTGTTTGTTTACCCACGTTTCGTCTCGACATGAGATCAGACTTTTTCTTCATGTCCATAATTAATGCAAACAAATTTTTCACCTACAACACACTTTATTGTGTATTTTGACACAAACACACAATACAGGACTTATTGAATATATGATTTTGTAAAGCCCTGGATGTGGACATGCGTTTCCCACTTTACAAAAAAACTGGAGGTCAAAGTTCAGTCATTTTAATGAATGATTAAAGCAGTCTCAGAATGGTTACGGAACGCTCCAGAATCGAGTAAACATCGTTATTTCTGATTTGTAATGATGGAGGGGAGCTCAAATCTAACTTTTATTTGCTCCATGCATACTAATAAGTCTATTTTGATGCACCTCCGTTTAATAACATGTTATTTAGAACCGGCAAACGTTTGCGTCCTGGTCCTCCGTCCTCGGTGGGCGCTGTCCTTGGAGAGAGACTGGTGGTTTTGTACATGGGCGTAATTAAGATGTGATAAGAAATCTCCCCAAAAGTATACAAACCTCAGCAACATGAGGCCGCTACTGTTTTATTTATGGCTGTGCCTTTCATCGTCCAAAGATGTCCTCGGATGTTCTTTCGGAAGAGGAAGAAACACACCAGTCGCCATGCAAATGAGACGGCGACACAAACAAATATGGTAGTCTCCTGGATCAGCACATATCGCACACGACCAGACGCTCAGATTATCCCGACGTCTGAGTAACAACCCCCCAGCCCCACGTTTCCCCTCCTGCATCTTCTTTATTCATTGCTTTTCTCTTTGGTTTGTTTCCTCATTTGTTTGCTCCAGCAGTTATCGCGACCGTACTGTTAAACATCAGCCGGTCCGCTGTTCAAACACAACACCGCGGGGGCTCTGAGAGACGAGGGTTTGATTCAAACACCATGACACTAATGTGCCATTAACCTTCCACAGCCGCGGAAGGAATAAATGTCTCCATTTGGCTTGAAAAGGTGAAATAGGAGGAGGAGAATGAGCTTCATCTGGCTCAATGACACTTGTCCGCCTCGGGGAATCATTGTTGTTTAATTTTGTGTGTGATTAGCTCTGATTAGGTGAAGCTACCCTTTAGTTACTGCATCCAATGAAAGAGGTTTTACCTGAAAAGGTGCCTTGAAAAAGAATTGAATCCTTTTGGAAGTTTGTGTTTGGCAGAAAGTCAAAAAAGTTCAGTGTATTTTATTCTATAAAGATCATCTATGTGAAAGGGTAGGCAGGTAGGCAAAAATAGAAACATTTAAATCTATGGAAGTCTTTAACTGCCACAACTTGGTAATAAAATCAGAACATATACAAGCCAATTTCTGCCACTCTGATGGGATAAAAAAAAACTTGTATTGCATAATTGTGACTCTCACATTATTTTGACATAACTAAGTCATAATAGTGAGATAGTATTATGATGTAGCTAGCTCCCCAGATCCTAACTATCTCATCATTATGAGATAAAAATATCTGTCGATGATATTGTCGAGTCTTAATTAGGAGATAAAAGTTTAAATTTTTTCTCGTTTTGTATCTCGTACAAACTTGAAAGTTTCTTGTTAAATCGAGATGCTGCTTCTGAATTCATCTCCTTCCTCTGGCAGTTGAACACTTCAGTGGAAACCGATGCATTAAAAAGAAAAATTTAATCGTAAAATCTAATCTGTTTTTTCAGCTATTTTTATTACAAATCACAAGTTAAAATAATGCATCGAAATAGCTGACAGTCAAATTCGCCAAGCATGCTAGCGTAGCACGGGCAAAATGGATGACTTTCTGACAAGAAAAGGAGCCATTCAGCAGCCCCTAAGAAGTCCTGGTTAACTAAAATGAGAAGGATGAGGCAGCATTTATGCTAAATACATGAAATAATAACTGAATGATAAATAAAAGTGAGAGAAAACATTCTAACAGTTGCAGTTAGACATATTTTGTATCAACGTCCCCAGATGCTGATGGCGTTTTTGTGCACAGTTATCGAGTCAAAACAAACTGATAAATACGTGTGAAAGTGAATACTTTTGCAGCCCACAAAATCATTTTGAATGAAACTTTTCAGACTGCCATGGTTTTTTATTTATTTTTGTTGTTTTGATTTATTTGTTGCCCGCTTGTCCTGACTTTCTCGTATTCTGTTGTTTACTTCCGGCCCCAGGTAAACTTTTGCCTGCTGTTGACAACACAGCAATCTTTTCCTGCAGCTCAGCTGTCACACTCTTCACCTGCAGACAGAATAGCAAATGAACGACTTCTTCACTGAGGTTTTTGTTGTTTGTCAGACCAAGACACGTTTTAATTCTGTGCCAACAGACCTGGCATAACAATGGAGGCCGACATAATGGATTCCGGGGGGGATTCTGAGGGAACGTGGTGTTGACTGCTCTTCATCATCACAGCTGAGGCCACCGAGGACTTGTTATGTTTGTGCAGTACAAATAAAGTTTGAGTTCGTTGCAACTTCGTCGTTATTATCTGCCAGTCAAAAACGGAGCAGAAACAGCTCAGGCAGAGAGCGACAGCTGCAGCACAAAGAGGCGCTGACAATGTGCAGACTGTAAATCAAGCAAGCCGGAGCTCTACGGAGACGGTCAATTAGGAAAATAAGACTCAAAAAATTTATGCTAACTTTTCCTGCTTTTTTTTTGTTTTGTTTTGTTTTTTTTTTACAAATATTTGTTAGGTAGGCTTTTTCGATTTAATTCAGTTCATTTAAACAGAAACAATTCACAACAAATGTCACCCTAACGCATTTTCCAAAAATAATAATAATTCAACCTAATCATACAGACAGATTCCAACACATTTCAAATTGACCCAATGCGGTCAAGTTCAGTTTATTTTTCAAACCAGTTTAAAAAAAAAGGTTTTCTAGCAAAGAAAACCAGTGGATTGCGTCAAGCCACTGAGCTGATGCGTCCACTTCTCCACGATGCCAGACCAGATGTAGGTTTTAAGAATAGCAAAAAAGAGAGACGACATAAAGTTAAGAGCTGAAATAACAACAATTAAAGCGAAACCAGAGAGAAGTAGGAGAATGTAACTAGAGTGACAAAAAGTAGTCAGTAGCCTAAGCAGCCTTGTTACCTGTTGATTACTTGGTGTCTGGTGGTAAAGGAGATATCCACATGTCACAGATGTGTTATGACTGGATGGCCACATCCAGGGTTTTAACACCTGAAGAAAGGCTGGGGAAATCCATAATAGACCCAACAGGTCCTTTGCAATCTGAAACCTCGAAGCTTCTTTAACAGTGTTTTCACACCTGATAGTCTGGTAGAGTCGGTTTTATTGGGGAATAAAATGGGAACATTTGTTATATTTTCACCAGGTGCGATTTGCTTTCACACTGCACTGTGTCAAACCAACCAAACTCATAGGAAAACCTGTTCACCTCCTCACCTGTGGTGGCGCCGCAACAAGAGTCGCTGAAGGAAACGACACAAAAACCTCTGAAGAAGACACTGGGCGCGACTTCCTTCTTCAAGAGATGTAAGCAAAACGGAGCGCCATCAGATTTTTTTTTCTCTAACGCATTTTCTGGTTGTATTTACCCAGAATGCTCTGCGGTATGGTTCCTGCTAAGTTGGAGCGGTCTCCGGTCTACTTGGTGTTCACATTTCACTTCAAACAGCACCACAGTTCACTTCAAGACCCGGGATTGTAGAAGGACCACAGTTTGCTTTTTTGTTCGATTGCGCATTCACACGTCCCAAAATGAACCGGACTTTCCAGAAAAACTAACTAGGGTTCGAACACAGCGGACTTAACAGGACTGGTGTGAACGCACCCATAGTGGTGATTTCTATTACTCATAATGATAAAGATTATTTTGCCAAATGAGACAATTGTGTTTTCTTTTGCTTCTTCACTTAATTTTTTTAATAAGGTTTTGTTTGTTGTCTGAGAATAATTTCATCAGACTTGCTCTCCTGCAGAGGCATGTCTGAGCGAATCAAAAACCTTGTCAAAGCATTTATTAAATAGTGAGCCGGCGCTAACTTTCTTCCTGCGGAAATGGAATTGAATGAGTCATTTTTAAAGGTTTAAACGAGGAGTTTTTACGCTTCTGAAGCAAAACCTTAATTAAAACTCAGCAGAATGATAACTGGAAGATAATCACTATGAAGACATCAAGTCCTCACTACTTACCCTCTGGTGTCAGTCCTCCTACCCTTTAGGAGGACTCACACTCCTGTGTTGACTTTTCATGGTGGCCCAGCGATGTTTGCAGAGCGTTGTCAGGACTAAGACCTTCAGCCGGATTTGAGAGAACGAAGCAGAGCTCCTGCAGAGACCGATTGTGAAAAATAAATAAATAAATAAAATAAAAATGAAGTAAGAGACACAACCAGGGCTGACATTTGTGAAGGAAGACCAAAGTTGCTTCAGTGTGACTGTCATGATGGCACTCAGATGTCTAACCCACATGCAGAACAACTCCGGAGGCAGGGACAGATTAAAAGATTTATTA
>CAEFZY010017474.1:0-35890 GCA_903066815.1 Brachyrhaphis roseni | reverse complement strand
TATATATATATATATATATATATATATATATATATATATATATATATATAAACACGTCCTTAACTTTGAAGAGTCCTCTTTCTTACATCCGGTCCGGCGCGCTTACATTTAGCAAGCTTGATGCTAAGGAGGCTAACTGTTAGCCAGACAGCTTCGTAGGGGATTTCACAAAAGGACACACCGGCAAATGTTGTTTTAACCACTCGGGAGCAGGCGGAGCCGTGCTTATAGTAGCGTCTTATATGTCAGTGAGTGACAGGTGAATTGACATGCCGGAAATTGAAGCGAAGCAGTGATAATTTACGTACCTTGTTCAGCTGTGCTCTGCCGTTGTCGCTACTGAACTTTCATTTCCGCCTGTGACAAAACCACGTGACGAACGCAACGTCGTTGTGATTGCACAAAGACTTTGGGTCATATTAGTAATAATAAACATCAATTAGCGTATCAAATACCTTTCCATCTGAATTAGCTGATGTGAGTGAGCTGTATTGCTGTAATTAACTTGTCAGGTGGGTGAGAAATAAATAAGGGACATGGAAACTGGGGCGCTGCTAGGCAGACAAATGTAGAGGGCAACACTCCTCCCCTCTGCCACCTATTTGTAATGCTGTTAAAGGTGACAATGCAAAGATAGACGTGTCAGGGATATTTATCATTGGTATGAACTAACTGGAATGTGTCATACAAATATAATCTAAATAAGGTAAGTGCTTTTCCTTTAATCTCTACCGCAGTACTTGAGCATGTCACCAGACTGGATAAAATGTAACACTACCCTCATGTGGTGCCGATATTTATCTTCCTCATCCGACATAAGTGGATTATTTGATCTTAAACATGTATTATATAACACAGGGTAAGATAGCAAAAAAATTATATATATATACAAAAAAGCACTTTACTCAAAAATCTAAGTATTACTCTTTAATCTGAAAACATCCACACTATTATTAACTTTATATAATTTCTATTTGCTTCAAGGGTCACTATGAAGCTTCAACTCACTGTCACTAAAATTTAGAGACTCACCATTTTGAAATGTCTGTAACAAACTTGCAAACATCTTTGGATGCTGCAGAAGTTCATATGAGGACGTCTCATCACTGATATGCAAACCTTGTCTCCTTTTTGTTAGGTCGGACCCTAGCTCCCTCGCGTTGTTTCCAGATGCCAAAACAATTAACTGAAAGCCTGTTCTCTGTCTTTTTACCATTTCAATAGTGTGACCAGACATTACATCCAATAATGCAACAAGTCTCTACCATAGCTAAATTGTGCTAATCTACCTGTATTTAAAAAAAAACAACCCAAAAAAGTCTTGTTTTCTTAGCTTATGTTTATATCTCTCCAAAATGGGACTCACTTCCCTTCAGCCACCACATACACCTACAAGTGATGGCACGTTCCAAATGAGGGGGAAGGCTTGCATCACCACACTAGGATGATTTACTGCACTAAGACTCTCCTCCTGTCTCTGATTGGTTGTTTCTGATTGATTATTAGCACTGGAAGAAGGCAGAGGAGCTCGATTATTTCATAGATTATCTGTCTTGTACTTTACTGTCACAACGTACTGATAGCATAAATCTGTAAAAAACATTTTTTCTTATAAGTTATATATTGCAGCTTTAAGAGAAATAAGCTGCTGCATTAATACAAAGCATTAGTTTGACAATAAAAACAAATAAAATATAAAAAAAACTAATTTATTAAAAAAAAAAAAAAAAGCTTGCATCAATACAAATATACTTTTGAGAAACTGAGCATGTGTCACATTTTTAAGCTAACATTATGTGCTGCAATACAACTCCCCTCTGTTGAGTGAGAAAAATGAACACAAATTGATTTAATATCACAGATGAATCTGATCCAGTAGATCTGGGCTCAGTCTACAGAGAGGAGGCAGTTGCGTCTGAAAAGAGATCTTGAGGTTGAGCCTCCGGCAACAACAAAGGCGTCTTCAGTTAATGGTGAGGACGTCACTCTGGATCTCATGGCTCAGCTGGGTCTGCAGGTCGCTGAGCTTCTTCTTCAGAACCGCCAACGCCGACATGACGATGGTCTCCGGCCGGAGCGAACCGCAGGACTCCACGTTGAAATAAAATCTGGGGAGAGTCAAATCTCACATGAGCTGTGTTCAAAGTTTCTGTCGAGCTGCAGGGACAATTAAACAAGAAGAGAAACTACAAAAAGTTTATAAAAAGTTTTGCATTGAGAAACGTTTGCCAGGTAGATGGAACATGAGTTACATCAGTTTTGTCAGGACCAGAAATCCAGCAAACTATTCTAAGAAACTAGTCGAAGGAGACCAAAAACTTTGGATTAAGCCACACTTTTTCAATTGTATATTGCTTTTCAACTCCAAAGCACTTTACACTATGATCAGTCATTACTACACACATTCACACACTGATGGGGGTAAGCTACATTGTAGTCACAGCTGCCTTAAGGCAGACTGATATAAGCCAATTTTAAAAGGTGGTATTTGTTCTTCTAAATACTAGGAAATTAATGTAAACTTCTGAATTTAACAAGAAACTTTTTTTTCTATTATTTAGCAAATAGACATAATTTAGGTATCCTAATTATAACTGGAGAGTTAAATCTAGTTGAGAGATAAAAGAGACAGTGAGGGGAAATAAGGTTAACTATGTTTTTATACAGTTTATGAAAAAGTTTAGTTTCAACTAAATTTGCCTTTTTATTATTTTACTATCCAAATATTTAACTTCATAATTTTCCAAACTTACCAACACAGCCATGTCCACTAAACATGCATAATATGTGTTTATGACATGAACAGGTAAGAACCAAACTATTGGCATGTAATTATAGAAACAGTAAATTTTTGCTGAAGTACATATGAAATACTTAAACTTTATGCAAATAACTTATCTGCAGACTGTTTGCTCACCTTTCTGGCTTTCCGTTGGGGTCATAGGGCGCCTGAACTTCATCTTCCTCAATCTCTGAGTATTCACTCTTTGGCCTGAGAAAAATAACACCATTCCACTGCTGATTAAATGATCAATTCTTGTACTTCACAGTGAAGTTTACTGAAATGAATACCTACCATTCCTCGGGTCGTGGATAGACCGTGTGCCTCAGTGCGTTGTCAGGGTCATACTCGAAGGAAACCCCCGCCGTCGGGTTCCACTTGGCGTGCTCTTTACCGAAGCCCTTCTTGGCATACGCTCTCAGCCGAAGCTCCTGACCTTTACGGAGCTTCACCAGCAAGATGTCTAACACGGACAACGCAACAAGGATGTAAATTATTATAAGATTGTAGCAGAAAAGGCTAAAGCAGGTTGGTGAGACAAGATCTGAGGGTACCATCCTGCTCAACGTAGTCGTTCGGGTCATTGTCTCTGCTTCTGGAAGTGACCTGGAAAATCAAACAACTTCAGATTCCTTCCCTGGTCCACATCCTACCTACTGGACTATCAGGTGTGAAAGTACCCTAAAAGACTCACAGGGATCACTCTGGGGTTGTTGGAGAGCAGATCGCGAGAGGTGACGTGACGCGTTTGGTCCTCGGTGCAGCGGACGTCCAAGGTCAGTTCCACGGAGCATTCGGGACAGAAGTCATCACAGGTGCAGTCCTGCAGGAGGAGCAGATAGAAACATGCTCGGTTTCAACAATAAACCAGCATTCTTCCTAGCCTGAGCAGTTTTCTTTTCTTTTTTGTCACAGTTTACATTTATTACTAACAGAACCTCTGGTTTTCATACACAACAGAAGATAACAAATGAAATTCTGCATGCAAAGGATATATTTCTTTGTTGTTTTAAATTTATAGACTGAAGCTGCAAAAGAAACTTGATTAAAGTCAAGCATTTCCTGCCCATTTATTGTTTAATAAAGGCAGCTAGAGCCTTCAAAAAAACTTTTAAAAAGCAGGAACATCAGGATAAAAGAGGAATTATTTTAAGTTAGCTTTCTGTAATTAGTTCCAGTAATGACTAGAAACATATTTAAAAGCTTTTGTTCCCAGTAATAAAGCTTTCTTTATTACTTTATTACTGATGTAGCACCATAAATGTTGGTACAAATTTCAGAAGTTATCTGAAATATTCTGTTTCTAACATCCATAGTTGTGTTTGTTTAAACACTCAGTTGAGTAATTGTCCCAACAGGCACAGTTTTACCAATATTCACCATTCACACAAATGCTTTTATCACACCGGGTTAATTTTAGGAGTCGATCCATCCAACCCTGCTGATACGGCACGCATCTCGGAAGAACCGGTGTCTAGGTGCAAACCTTTAGCTGTTGCTGCTTCAGGAATGTGGCAAATTTAGACTCAATTATTTTGTAAGTAAAATCTTAAAACATATTTAGTCAAAATGGCACCGTGATGCTCTGATACTAGGAACACTTTTTTTATGTGCAGATTGTGTTTTGATTTATTTTCTAATTGCGTGTGTTTTTCATTCTTTGCTTTATTTTTTTCTGTAAAGCACCGTGGTTGCCCTTTTAGATGTTGCAAAAGCTCTATAAATGTTAACTGATTTATTCAGTACACAATCAGGAAAACCTTCTTCCAGGTCGTAGGCTTAGACTCAAACATTATTATTATTAGTTTTTTTTTGCCCAAACAGCTTTGAGCAACATCTGTTTTTGTTTCTCACCCTTGAATACTGCATCTTATCCACTATGTCATCGCTGGTGAGGGGAATGAGACCTGGCAACACATGAAAGCGAGCAGATTAGTGTTCAGGTCTCTGCTCATAAATTGCCTACGACGCTGCAGTCAACAGGACGGGGCTCTGGAGATACACACCGACTCTGTGTGCGATGAACTCATCGTGCAGCACTGATGAATTAGCATCAATTTGGATCCAGTCGATTGCTGGAAAAAAAAATACTACGAGTTAAAGTGATAGTGATGCTGTAGCTACAAAACCATACTCAGGCTTTAGTTTTGTTTATCCTACTAAATAGTGTCTATTGAAAGCGTAATCCATCCATCCATTTTCTGTTCACCTTTGTCACTAATGGGGTCGGGAGGTGCTGGTACACCCTGGACAGGTTGCCAGGGCAACACAGATACAGACAGGACAGACAACCATGCACACACACTCACACCTAGGGAGAATTTAGAGAGATCAATTAACCTGACTGTGGGAGGAAGCCGGAGTACCCGGAGAGAACCCACGCATGCACAGGGAGAACATGCAAACTCCGTGCAGAAAGACCCCGGGCCGGGAATCGAACCCAGAACCTTCTTGCTGCAAGGCAACAGTGCTACCAACTGCGCCACTGTGCAGCCCGGAAAGCGTAATGTCACACAATAAAATCGAACTTTATCTGCATTTAGCATCTGAAATCATGATGTTTAGAAACAAGTCGTAACAAAACTAAAGAACTGAAGGGTATGATGGACCAAAGATATTGTTACACTACCTATTGTGGGAACTTCTGACATGAAGACACGACGGAGAGAGTTTGCAACCCTGTAAGCAAGAAAAAAAGGTGTAAGATGTGGTGCAACACTATATATATTTTGTAGGCCTGACCTCTATTTTCTCTGGCATTTATTTTCTTGTATCGTCTCGTAACTCGTGCTTCTATATATGCACACAAGGACAATGGGAGCCCTATTCCCAATACAACTATAAGAAAGGGGGAAATAAATACTCACGCCAAATCCGTGTTTTCGATGACGAATTTGACATTTTCGTCTGTCAATTCTGTTATTTTAACCGTCGGCTGGTTAGCATACGGCATCCTTAAAGGTTATTCTGTTTAAAAATGACAAGCGCTGCGCCACCTCGGCTTTTAGGCCTCCCGGAAATGGCTGCTGACTGAGCTGATTGGCTCAACCGGAGGAGGCGGGATTTCAGGGGGTAATAGTGGATTTTCAAAATAAAACCCCGTTGGTCGTTCTGACCTTCGCAATTCTTACCCCATTATTGCATGATAGATCTTTGTATTTATTTTATTTGCAAACATATATTTTTGGTTTTTAGATTTCACAATGAGGAAAACTAAAGTTTCAGTAGAAAGAAGATGGATGAGTTTCCTTCTGTGGGATGTTGAAATGTATGGAAGATGGAAAGAAAAAAGTTAATAGTTTCCAACTTAGAGACACAAAAGACAAATCTGGAACATCACTAGTGTTTTTAGTGTGATTATGTTGTGTTGTTTTTTTGTTTTTGTTTTTTTTTATGAAAAAAAGTACTTAAACCAGCATTTGTTATGAAATTTATATTGGAAACAGTTTACTATCATTTTAATCCTGAGTTAGGTTAGGTTGCAGACCCCCAGCTGTTCTAAGTCATTGATTGAGGTTAAAACTCTACAACAAAACAAAACAAACAAAAAAACTGTAACTGATTATTTCTAATTATTTCAAAGAGACAATTTTCCCTGCTTTTCTTAACCTTGCAACATAAAGAAGTAAGTATTTTGCACTACTGAACTGGTAAAGTTAAAAATATCTATATTTACATAAAGAAAATCATGGTTACAACCCTAATTTGGACACTAAGCTGCATGGTTCTATTGTTCAACTTGCATTTGTGAAAAAAACTAAAACCAAAGAGAAATTGCTTTTTTTATTTTTAAATATAGAATGGATGATTTATTTTCTACAAATGTAATAAAGATCACAACAGACATGTGTTGAACATACACTACTTTATTTGGCTTACGACTCCACAACCAAATTGAATCTGTTCTTGTACTTCTATACAACAGAAAAAAAATGATTTGAGTAAAACAACAGAAAGCCACTCATACTGAAGATGAACTGAAATATACAGAGGACTTTCAACAAATCGGGTGTTTCTGTGTTCTTAAAATCAATAGTGAAATTCCTTCAGCCATACCATACAACTGAAAAGATAAGAGCAATCCCCCCTCTCAGAAAACACACCATCCTCAGCTCATGGATTATGGTTCATGTGCCTCAGAAATGTTTCACATCATCGTCTCTGGTTCAGTCCTGTGAGGTTCTTCAACTGAAAAAACAGCATATTTTAAAGATGGGTCACCTTATTTCAGATCAGCTTACATTTATAATTAACTACAAAGCTACTAACGCTCATATGTACCCCCACATTAATAAGAAATATAAAAAATAATTCAATATAGCATTCAGCATGAAAAAAAAAAAAAAACACTCATTAAACTAAGGCGTACATGTGCAATGCTCCAAAATAAATGCAGTAATTGACAGATGACAGGTCCACAGAGGGTTTGTTGGAGCTTTCAGCCAAATAGGGATAAAAATTTACTTTTTCCAATACATTGAGATGCATTCATAAAACTTTTTATCAGAGTTGGTGGTATGGTATGGCAGCATCTTGTCTGTTCTTTGCTGAATTAAAAGGTCTTGCCAGGACATAAAGAGGAAGAGTGAGGAAAAGGTGATTCAAATGATACTTTGAAAAAAAAAAAAAAACCTCTTCCTTCTCTACTGCTGTGCTGCAATTTGCAGTAGAGGTAATTTTGCAGACCCAATGGTGCCATCATGTGGGCAAATGTGGATGTTTACAGAAAACTCTAGCGGTTGAAAATGGATCATGCCCATTAATAAGGAAAGGTCAGAGATATGCATTAGAAGCCATGATGATTACAGTAGTTTTATTCGTTGATTAAAAAGAAAAAACACACCCTGAAAACTCACCGTAACTGCAGCCCCCATGAGACCCTGTGCTACAGCTTCACCAGTCATCTGCATCTACCGGGAAAAAGAAAATTATGCCACGTCGTCCGAACAGGTGTTTAGGTTTGTAATTTATTCACACTTTCCCTCTGCTGCCCATTCAGGGCAGAGAACATTCAAAACATTACTAAAAGAGAGAGATTCATCTCTTGAATGATCAAACTTGAATGTTTTCTGTCTCAACTCTTCTGTACCTGCTTTGCCGTGACGGCCATGTTGGTTACATCCTGAATGCGGTTATCAAGGAAGGTCCAGGTGTCCTGGAAGTCCGGAGAGGAATCCTGCAGCATCACCAGCTCTGTTGCGTTGTACAGACCGGTCAGCACTGCCCGCTTCGTGTACCAGTTCATCTTCAGACAGAAGGCAGACGGAAAAATAAATTTTGAGATTTTGTTGAGGAAGAAATAGACTTTACTATCACATATTAATTTGCCATTTATTAAGACAAAAGATGCAGACTAGAAAAAGAAATATGCAGAAGAGTGAGGTTCAAAAATCTGAAGAATAAAAAGAGAAAGAAGACATGAAAGTTGGCTTGGTGATGGGTGGGGTAACCTGAGGCGTAGCAGGCCGGATATTGTGGGGGTGATGATGGAAGGGGGAGAGGAAGGTATGAGCAGAAGAAGGGGAGGATCGAAGGCGGGAGGATCCACTCACGTCTGTGGAGCGGTCCCCGGCGTAGTACCACATGTCGTCCACCATGGTGGAGAGATGCTTCAAGCTGTCGGGGATGTTGTGAGGAAGGAGCAAGATGCTCATTGCCTACAACAGCAAGAAAAAGATGAAATGTAATTCTTACGGTTTCTGCTGGGAGTGAGTGTTGATGGTTACCTGCGGCCAGGATTCAATGTAGGGGATGTACATCCGCAGCCTGGTCTCTACTGCATCTCTTAGGAAGTCAGCCGTCTTCTTTGGTCTGCAACAAAAATAGCCGACAGGGAGTTTGGGTTTACTTTTCCAAAAGTCTCACAAAAGTAGTTATACTGTAACTTTTGAACATTTTCTCAAGTCCAAACCACAAACTTCACTGAATGGAAATTAGATTCATGTGACAGATCAACCCAAAGTAACGCATGATAGTGACGTGGAAGGGAGAGACTGCAAGGTTTCAAAATGTTTTACTGGAAAATATCTAAAAATTGTGTGGCATACATGTGTATCCAGCCTTCCTGAGATAATACTTTGGAAAAAACAGCTTCTGCTTAAATTACAGTTGCGGGTATTTTGTGGCGTGTCTCCATCAGCTTTGAGGAGCTATAAACTAAAACATTTACCCCCTTTTTTTGCAGAGCAGCTCAATGCAGCAAGATAGCATGAAAACATTAATCTTCAAGTCTCAACATACATTCCCAACTTGATGTAGGGTTTGACTTTGACTAGATCATTCTAAAACATTAAAATTTCCTCATCTAAACCCTTCTACTGGAGCTCTGCTTGTAATTTAGAGCTGTCCTGCCGATGAGTAAAGCCTCAAGTCTCTTGCAGACTCTAAAAGGTTTTACTTCTGAAATGCACAGTGAGGTTGTGCATACATACTCTGCATGACCCAGATGGACTTGATTGTGTTGTTCAGCCAGGACCTCTGTCAGCTTGGAGTTGCACTGGGAGATGAAATGTAGGACCAAGTCTCCGGCTCCGTTGGTGAACATCCCAGTGGAAGCAGAGGACAAACCCACAGCCTGGGGGCAGCACAGCAATAACAAAAACATGAGCTGACCCTTCAAAGATAACCTAAAGCCTCCTTTAACATATTGTAATTAATTTACTCCTGTTAATTCCAATTGTTGCACTTAGTCTAAATCCAGATAATCTCAAATTAAACAACTGCTTCAAAAATTATCTTAGCCTTAAAAAGGTGAAGTTGTTGTGTTGAAAAAAAAAAACATTCAAAAGAGGTCAAGATAACATTTTAACTGCTGATAGAAGAAGTAAAAAAAAGAAAAGTAAATATACTTGGAAATAGTTTAAACCTTACTTCAGCACCAGCGGAGATGGCCTCCATGGACCAGCCGTGCAGCGGGACAAACTCCAGAGCCGCCGTCAGAATTCGAGCCTGCAGCTGCTCTTCCGTTTCATAATCCTCGTCCTGCTCCTGGTCACTTTGTGCAAACACAGAGTAATAGTTTACAAAGAATGAAGCACAATAAGTTAAACTTGTCTGAATTAGCATTTTGAGACAGACTGCTCAGTAGGTGGAACAGCAGCAGAACTGGCCAACAGCTTCTTAATGACTGACCCGCTGCTTGGATCAGAATCCTGCTGGGAGGTGTAGTCATCGTGGGTTGTGGATGATGATGATGAGGAGGAGGAGTAAGACGAAGATGCAGAGTGTTTGTCAGATTTGGACTCGTCCTTCAGTCTCAGTGCTGCACAGTGGAAGCCTCGTCTCAGGCTGCTGCACTGAGGGGTTGTTGATATCGGTGCAGTGACCACTGGAGGAGGGCAGAGGTTTTACTCAGTCTCCAAATCAATTCGGTTATTAGGGTTTTTCATTAAGAACGGTTACTGGGTAACAAAAGTCTGAGCTGGGATGTTGTTGCTCACACAGGGGTGGGTGGGGGGGGAGACGCTGAACAAGAAAGTTACTCATTCATCACAGATGTCTTTGAATTTCAGCAACTAAATATAACACATAAACAAATACTCTTGTTCAAAATTTGTTTTCAGGTTGCTGGTGTTTGTATTTTAATTTACCTTTAATTTGTTTACACAGTTTTTGAAACTTATATTTATCTTTGACTGTTTTACTAGGGTAAATTTCAATCAAGTTGGAAGAAGCCAACATCTTTAAATTATTCATGTAAGGTTTCCCCCAGTGTATTATAAGCCTGGTGGGCCACCAGGCTTTACTTTTGCCCCCACCAGGCTAAGCATTGCTTATTTATTGAAGTTTTTGTTTTTTAAATGCTTGCATTTTTTAAGACTTTCTAGTTTAGTTTCTAAATGACTGCCCTACCCAAGTTTTCTGGGGGAAACCTTGTCATGGATCAGCAATCTGGGATCAAATACCAAAAATCAAAATCTTTTTTTTTCTGGTCAATAAGCTCATAAAAAAATATGGCTGCACAATTTTAGAAAACTGGCACTAGTATTGTTGAACATTATGATCATTTAAATAAGAAACTCCATAAGTAAACACCAACTACTTCTGCTTGAAGGAAAGGTTAATGTCCATAAACATGGTATATTCACTGTGAGACAAAATAAAGCTTTATTCTACTTTTCTCTGTTGTTGCTCCGAATGACTCCTCTAATTTAAAATTAAGATACATCTCAAATATAAATGCTGACATAGTCCAGCTTATATCTGCATCTGTGCTATCCTTTGAAAATTTTGTCATGAAACAAGAAAATAAACAAGTATACTCAGCTATATATAGCCGATTTATTATAAACAGCGCCTGCAATAACTGCAGAAAAACACGCCCCTCAGCTGTGAAGACTAACATGTCTACAATGCACTGCAATACGATTAACAAATGCCTGGTTTTATTACTGAAATACTTAATTTTTATAAAGCGTACGCCACCGAAAGGTAACCTGTTTACTGTCCTTCATGATCACCTTCGGTTAGCTAACGTCAACTCTGGGCTTATTTTTCAAAATGTAAAACTGAAACAGAAAGATTTGTGGGCGTGTTTTTGATTTCTTGGGCGTTCTGCGGTGAAACAAAGCAAGAACGAGTCTGTCTTACCGCTGGACAGACCTCGGAGGAGCCTTCCAGCTCGCAGTCCTCTCAGAAGCGCCGCCATAACAAGCTGCACGACTGGGAGGTTCACAGCTGCGTCACTTTACCGCGACGCAAATCTACCGGAAGTTCAGTTTAAAACAAAACTTGGCTGCCAAAACAATTTAAAATTAAAATCAATACTACTAAATTTTTTTGTACATGAAACACAATATTATGCAAAAGAATAATTATATATTTAGTAATAAATATTTATCACCACATTATCCCTGTTTGAATTAAATTATTAAAAATGTTAAACTTTAAATATATTTTATTTTGAAAGTTAATAACCGGAAACACTTCCCTTCAATTCACTTAGGCGACTTATTTTGTGTAAGCACCGTAAGAAGAGCAGGTGAGTCATTGAGAGAAATCCTTTGAGTTTTTATTTTAATTAGTTAATATTACTTCTTGGAGGTGTTTCACATAGGTAGCTAGAAACCTTTATTTATTTTTATTAACTTTACCAGGCTCTCACTGTCTAAACAACGTGTCAAAATACCTCAGAAGTGTCGCTAACGGCTACAAACTGCGTCACTGTGGCGGTTTTTAGTAAAAACAAAAACGATTTTCACCCAAGATAAGTTTGGTGGATCATTGTTGATGCTAAAAGTATTCGGTTTACACCAAGTGAGGATTTTAATTTGTTACACAGTTGACAGAGAACATTCTAGATAACTGGTCAGTTCATCTTCAAGGCTTTATTTGTACATTAGCTGATTTGTAAATTGGCCACTTTAAGGGCAAAGTCAATGATTCACCTAGTTTAGTAATGTTCACCAAACACTGAAGCCGTATTTAAAACTTACACATTGGTTCTGAACTGTAGCCCGGGATCATCATATATACTGGATAAGTGTCATTCTCTAGTTCCCATCTTTCAAAATCTGAGCAGTATTAAAAAGCATGTAATTATTATTGCTTGTTGTTTATATATACAGAATTTGGAAACCCCAAACGACACCCTGGGTGCTGCTAGAGAGAAGCAGAAATGCACACTCTCCTGTATCTGTTTATAAAATAAGACACTTCAGGCTTGAGGTCTTTCACAAGATTGGAGTTCAGAAATCTAAAAGCTGATCCAAAAAACATCCTCATTCTGATCTGGATCCTGACTGGTGTCTAGTTGGGGAGACTGTGCTTTACATCTAAGTATAATAAAACAATTATTGAAAAATATCGAACCCCAAAAGAAAAAAACATAAACCGAGAAAGTCCAGGGTTTATATTTTAGTCATAGGGGTTAAAAACGTACTTATTTAAAGGTCACATATAATCTTTAAAGGCTAATTATAATTAAACCTTCCAGGAAATAATGGAATTGATGGAGTGACCTGAAAAAGTCATGTTTTTTCCTGTGGGGATATTGGTCTGAGCTCGAAGGGTCATGTGATGTAAAATTGGTGGTTGACGATGTCGACAGATCAAGGAAAAGAACAGCAAGCCTGTCATTTTCCTCTCCCTCTATTTTGTTTTGTGGATGTATAAATACTGCCTACCTTTGTGTTGTTGCTGTATTGCTTGAACATTATAATTAAAGGTTCTGACATGTTATGAAGAATTGAAACCCAATCTGCAGGTTCAGACTGAGTCCTAAATGTTGTGATCTAATTTCCCTTCTTTTTAGAAAATGTTTCTAATTTTTTGTTTGGCAGTGATTTGTAAATTGTCACGTTTTTTTAAAAGAAAACGTAAAATTTTAACAATTTTGATTAATCCTTCCCCAGGAAATCATGGCCGACCTTGGCATCAAAGCAGGAGACAAAGTGCTGCTGGTGTGGACTCAGCCGTCAACACCAGAAACCTTGATGCAATATGCTGAGGAACTTGGGGCAGCAGTAGGTGCGGATGGAAAAGTCTCACTGGAGAACATGGAGAGACTGTCACTCTGTGAGTCAATCGCCCACCAATTTAATTATTCAACCCAGTTAAGTTTAATTGGTGAAACATCAATGTATTCTTCCTTAAAATGATTATTCTGTATTGAAACATCCAGATTCAGTTTTTTAGTAGTTTACCCTGTTTTGAGTTCTAACGGGATTGATATCTTAAAATCAGATATATATGAACAAAAAAATATAACATGGGCTAGACAATAACATTTGTCTATTGAAGGCATGAGTAGAAAGTCTTACAGTAGTTCTTCCTTCTTCATCACAGCCTCTCATGCAGCTTCTTCCTTTGACTGGGTGCTCTCCTGTCTTCTGGCCGACTGCTCCTACAGCCACAGTCCAGACACTTTAGCCGAGATGGTCAGAGTGCTGAGACCTGGTGGGAAACTGCTCCTGGATGAACCAGTCACAGGTGAGCTGAATCATTCCTTTCAAGTTGCTTTCTAGTCTCTTATTGGGAGTTCGGTCACTGTGGCTGAGCGTAACGCAACCTCACCAGAAACGCCATTTTTGTCTGAAATACCCAGGGGCTTACAGTGTTGGACTACATGTGTAACTTAAAAATAAAAAAAGAAAATAGGGCACCTGGCAAACTGGATTTGTTATCCTTCACTTGCAATGTGTGCATCCAGTAAGATTTATAACTAACAAAGTAGCTTTTTCGCGTCTGTCGTAAGTGTAAGTTTCTTGTCTAGATGACGTTTGTTTTCAGCAATGCTGCATTCATTCTGTGCTAAAAAGCTTAGCACTACTACAATATAAATATGTGATTTTTAAAAATTATTTTTTGTACATATCTGGCATGATACAGGCTTAAATTACATTCATAATGGTTTTGAAGGTGCTAAATATGTGTTACAGTGTTTCTATGAGAGAATGGTGTAGGCCTCAGAATCATTAGGAATCATGTTCGATTGCCAGAAGAAGTAAAGCACAACTTTTATAAACACAGTCCCGCTAAAAAGCCCAAGGTTGGTTATCGTTTGTTATGCGTTCTCTAAATGAAGTGTGTTTGTGTTACAGGCACAGAAGCACAAACAATGAGGACTGCAGAGAAACTCATGTCGGCTCTGAAGTTGTCTGGCTTCATGTCGGTAACAGAGGTGAGTGAAAAGCAAGGGCTCAGTAAAATGTTCCAATTTATTATCTATTGTGATTATAGTGGAGATGAACATGGCAGAATTATTAGCCAAATAGATGGCATCCCTCCAAAGAGAACGAAACAGAGTTTAAATAAGAATATCAAGCCGTCACTAGAATTAATTCAGTGGCTTGGTGGTTACACTGTTGCTAAAACCTTGTTTGGTTCGGTTTTTTTCTGAAGTTTGTTCCCCCTGCAACTAGTACTCACCATGTAGGCCAACTACAGGGTGGCTGGATTAAGAGATGAAAGATAGTGGAAGAGTGAGTTGTTTGTAAGTTAGCTTACAAACAACATTGCATCTGAATTTTTATTGTTTTCTTTCTACTCTTTGGCTGATTTTTGTTATTAATAATAGTGGTGGGAGAAGTTAGATGGTGGAGGGAGCGAAAATATCTATAGTCTGTAGAAATTTCAAGAAAAACACCAAGGATGGTAGAAAAAGAAGCAGTCTGTCCAGAGGAGGGGCGAAATGTGGCCCTAAATAAAACACAAGTGATTTGATAAAGGTAAACTTAACAATGAATTCACAGAGTGTGATGCTGGTGGCTGCAGCACAGCACAACCACGACGTAACCAACAGTGTGCTCTTCTTCCACAAACATGAAGAAGAGCATAAAATTCTACTATCATAGAGATGCGGGGCTGAAATTGATTGTTTTCTTAGTTTATATTTTAATTGAAATGTTTGGTGGTTGTATGTTCAGGGAAAACCTGTAAAAAATCTAAATCTTTTGTTATTTTAAATGAATGCAACACTGTATGTCATGTTTTATTCACCAGTCAGCTGGGACTCTGGACTTATACAGAAGAAAAGCCAGCTTGTTCTATGTAAATGTGTTTTTAAAAGTTATTGTGTGATGTGTCAGCACCGACTTGTTAACTACTTGGAATCAGTAAGTACCTAATCTGAAATACTAACACTTGTACTCAGTCTGAAAAAATCTGCAATCTGTACACCCCTAAATAATAAATAGGTTGAAAAAAAATAAAAAAAAATCACAAGATTATCTGTGTTTAATCCCCTTTTAGATGTCCTGACCCTCTTGCTGTCTCTTCATTCAGGTCAGTAAAACAGAGCTTAGCCCAGAGGCGCTGAGTTCCCTCAGAGCAGCCACTGGTTACCAAGGAAACACTCTGACTAGAGTCCGCGTATCTGCCTCCAAACCCAACTACGAGGTGGGATCCTCCAGCCAGATCAAACTGTCGTTTGGGAAAAAGACACCGAAGCCTGGTAAGTTTACAAAGATGGTCTGTCATTCAGTCATCATCTTCATACCAGCTTCAGCAGCATTTGTTCATTTTAATGTCTATAAATGTTAACATCTGTGTGTTTAGCAGAGAAACCAGCTCTGGATCCCAACACTAAGAAAATGTGGATGCTGTCAGCAAACGACATGAACGACGACGATGTGGTGAGTTCAAAAGCAGTTCAATTTTTCAAAAACCACTGCAGGAATGACTGGAACTGTGGTTAACGAGTTGTGTTAGCGAGCCCTTTGAATGAGCATGCTTTATCCAGCTTGAACATCGACAGATAGAAAGTGTAACGTAGCTGCAGCCTCTTGATGCGGTTTGTCCCCACTCTGCTCCGTTTGCTGCAGGATCTGTTGGACTCTGACACTCTTCTCGATGAGGACGACCTAAAGAAGCCAGACCCAGATTCTCTTAAAGCTTCAAGCTGCGGAGAAGGAACTGGCAAGAAGAAAAAAGCCTGCAAGAACTGGTAAGGTCCCCCCTTACGTTTTAAAACCCTCCAAGGTCATCATTCACTTCAAGCTCTAAGCCATAAGGTCAGAGAGGTCAAAGGTTGGGCTATTCTCAGATGTCATGCTGATTTGAGGTCCTATTGTATCTACATCTGATATATTTTCACTACGTCGTTTCAGACTGTTAATATTTGAAGATGATTTAGTATATTCTGTCATTGTGCAGCACATGTGGACTTGCTGAAGAATTGGATCAGGAGAGCAAAGAGAACCAGAAAACTAACCTACCAAAGTCTGCGTGTGGAAGTGTGAGTAGTGGGAAAAAAAAAAAAATCCAAAATGTCGACTTCTGTTTCCAAATAATTAAAAATATTGATGTATTTTATTTGTGCTAGTGTTACCTTGGTGATGCCTTCCGCTGCGCCAGCTGCCCGTACATGGGAATGCCAGCGTTCAAACCGGGGGAGAAGATCGTCCTGGACAACAACACGCTGACAGACGCCTGAAACCAAAACGTTCCACATCTCTGCTGCTCACGCTTCAGGACATTAACATTCCTCTGTTTCCATCCACCCAGAACTCGTCAGCCCCTCCTGGGGTTCTCATTGACGCCACTGCAATGTTGTTTCCCATGAGGCACCGTAACGCCACGACGACTTTACAGGAGAGTCGTTTGTTTAACAAGCGAGAACCAAAACAACTCGTTCAAAATTTTAAATTTGCAATCAATATATCTGTGCGATTTGGTGCCTGAATTAAGAGGATGCCAGATTTTTCATGAGACAAAAGAAAATGCAAGTGAAACCAGCATCTTTTCTGGCAATCTAGTAATGAAACTATTTACCTCAGCTGTCTGTTTTTTTTTTTTTCTTTCATTCATTAAAACTAATTACAGAATAGAAATGTTTTGTGGGTTTAAATCATTGTCAAAGCTGGAACAGTGATCTCCATCAGAACGTAGAGACGCAGAAAACTGCACTGAAATTGTTGAACTGAAGCTTATTTATGTATGAAGTCAAAATTTCACTTTCTGTCATTTATTAGAAATAAACTTAAGACTAACTGTTTGAATTTAATCCACAGAATGTGGTGAAGAGCTCTGATACTTCAGGTTTTGTCGTCCTTTGCTGTGGCCAGCAGTGTATGCCTGTCGGTAACCGATCAATTAGAGGATCCTTTTTTTTTTGTTGTTTTTACAATATAAGTTTATAGAAAAATCTATGACTCTCAGGGCACCTAAAGATGTTACTTCTGTTTTATTCCACTCTTTTTGTTTTGTGTTCCAAACTTTGCTTTCTTTGTCTGTGCAAAGTTAGGAGTTTACAGAAACAAGTCCATGTCTGATTTTCACTATAAAACAAGACAACAGTGGGTCTGTTGGAGGATAACTTGTGTTTTTATGTCTCCATATCAAAGCCTGTTCGGCCCTGAGAATTCCTGATGTTGACATATTGTTAAAAAAAAAGGCAAGCGGTAACTTCTGTCATTACAGCAATAGTAAACACACTGTTAAATATGCTCTAAGAGACTTGAGGTAAAACTTTTTCAGTCATTTCTGGATTTGCGTCAGTGACCCATGATGCTGAAGTCCATCTTGACGTCTCCTAAACTGGGCTCGAACGTGAAGCTGTACGACACGCCGGTCCTGCCGTCACCTAAACTGTCCCACGCCGACCTCAGGAAGTAAACTCCCTGCTTCCTGTGTCGACTCCACTCGCAGTCGCCCTGCAGGGAAAACAGAAAAACACCTGCCATCAGATTTCAGACCAATTTGAATGATTTTAACCATTTGAAAAAGACTATTTTTAAAAGAGTGTTTCCCGATATGCTTGCACAGATGACAGAAGGGGAAGGTACCTGCTCACTGATTGGTTGAGTCAGACCCCCACTGACTGTGACATCATCAGTCAGGTGATATTCCATCCACAAGGCAACACCGTGACATCGACCTGTCCTGAAACCGATTTTTAAACACAGCTTAACAGAAATACCAAGCGCTAACTTCTGGACAAATTCAGCAGCAGTAGAAGAAAATTAAACTAAAATATAAACAAACCCGTTTCAAAAAAACATTTTCTCCCCTAAGCTGAAGGTAGCATTTTGTAATACAGTAGTTTGTAAAATGATGCACAAGAAAAATAAACCTTCCTTATCTGAAATATGAAGCTACTCAGTAAAAGTAACCTAAATGGAAAAAGTGCATTAAATAAAATAATTTAACTACTGTTAAATTATTTAACGGTACATTAAATAACATTTTTCTGATTCTCCATTTGTAGCGTCTTAACGAAGGAAGCAGATTCTACCTTATGAAAGGCAGCGAGCCCTGGCTGCTGATTGGCTCTTGAGGGACACACTGTGTGAAGTCAAAGGTCATGACAGCAGCAGGGTGAGTGAGAGCTCGACATGGATATTCCCACAGCGGGTGGGGCTCTGCTTCACGGGACTCACGGAAATCCAGAGAGCGCTGAGGAAACACAGAGCCTGAATCCACCTGCTGCAACTTCAGCTCAGCTTTATGAACTCTGCTCATAACTTTTTTTTTTTCCTCTCATGGGTGATTTAAAGACACAGGTATACATTTTCAAATACAAAAACACACCTTGACATAGTATTATTATTAAAACATCACCCTAGTAATAAATAACATGTTAAATTTTAGCTTGACCTTGATTTTAATCTTTACCTGGACCATCTCATCCATGGGAGTGACATCAAAACCTTCACATATTCCACACGGCGCTCTTATTCTCCACAAATCCTAACAATAAACAAAAATAACACAATAATTTATTGTGAATTCTTAATGGCTTCACTTGAAATTTATTTTAAATCGTGCCAGTTTTCAGCAAAAATGGAAAAACTTTATAGCCTTTCAAAGGAAACAAAAGGAACGGCTCTATTAGAAATGAGCTCAAAATGATACAAGTCAGAGATGTCATTTAATACTAGCATGCTAAAATAAGTAAAGTAATTATATTTTTTAAATGACTCTCGATCAAACGCTCGATTGTCTGACCTGGAACTCCACGGCCACAACATGCAGGGAGGCAGAGCAGGGCAGGATGGTGGCCGTGGGCCGCAGGAGGCCCGCCAGAGCGGTCCTGCAGTACCAGAAGAACAGGGAGTGCCACGGCAGGAGGCTGGTGCTGAAGTACGGCTCCCCCATTAGGACAGAAATCTGCAAGAGAGATTACGAGATTATCCTTATTCATCCATCAAAAAAATATGTACCTAGATTTCTACTAAACTTCAAAAAAGCGAAAGACGATGACTATGGGAGATCTGCGTTTTTATCCATTAAAAAAATAAAAATGAATTTATCATATGACTTGCTCTCTGATCAATTGATTAGTTCATATCTATTTGTTACAAATCCCAGGCCGAGTGACCCTTCTTTACTGCTTTGTGGTGATTTACTTAATAAAATTGTTCTGATTGTATCTTAAAAAAAACTTTCAACCACCTGTATTGTTTTGTATTTTTGGAGGTTAGGTCTCATAAAAATACTAAAAAGCAACACTTGTTCCAACTCCCTACTTTCCAACTTGGTACTAGCTTGATGTTCAGAGAAGCAGATCAGTGTGAAAGACGCCATTTCTGATAAAAATGACTGTTTTCATCTCTTGCTCTGTTTTTAAATCATCAAATAAATGAAATGTTCTGCTGCACGGTGTGATCGTCATTCAAAGCGGTACCTGCTCTCCTCTGAGGTCCTGACTGGTGAGCTGTTCAGGCCTGATCTCCAGCAGTTCAACCCCGCCTTTCTTAGAGTTGGCTTCCAACACCTGCAGAGCAAAATTAATCAGAAAATGTAACATTTTTCTATAACAAAAAAATTAAAACTGTTTAGATTATGCAGCGTTTGCAGCTTTAGCAACATTTATTCAACAGGACTGACCACAAAGACGGTTTTTTGGAGTGTAGTGGTAGCTAACGCCTGGTTTAGGTAACAAAAAAAGAAAAGTGTCCAGAAAATGTGGGTTAATTATAATCTGTATCAGGAGTTTGCAACTCCATTCTTCAAATGCCTCTGGATTCATTCCTGCTCCAACTTGCCTGAATTAAGCTGATTGTGGTCATAAATAAAGACCAGGGCTTTCCAAAGCTTCCTGATATGCCAAAGAGATAATTAAGTCTTCCCTCTACTAATCACCATCCCATCATTTGGTACCAAACAAAAGCCTTCAGACAATAACTTTGTAGTTTTACCTCCTCAATAACTTGTTTGGACATTCTGGAGTTTTCCAAACTGAACACCTGAGACAGGAACAACAGCACAAAAAAAACAACAACAAAAAAACACATTAGTACAAGAATCTGAGCAGGGACATTTGGATTGCAGGAGCTGCCGTACCTTCTTGGCTCCCAGCAGGTGAGCGAACACAGGAAGCAGACTTCCATCGCTGACAGAGAGACACACACTGTCCTCGCTCAGAACCTGGAGGAACCGCCGCTTTAATGGACGCACACAAACGCAACCATGTACACTCGGCCATGACGACGGCTTTCGCTTACACTGCGAAGAGCTGCGACGTAGCTCCCCGTACGCCGTCTGTCGTTTAGTTCACCGAAGCGAGGCCGAGTCCAGACGAGGTGAGCCTGACAGGTGCAACACGGCCGAGACGGCGGGGTCTTAGCCTGGGCCTCCTGGAGACTGAAACATCGACGCAGAGAGGTTCACCAAACTGAGGTAAACGTCGATTAATCGGGGAAGTAATGACTAAACAAAGCTATCCAAGCGAACCTGTGAGGCTGGAGGCTGTACCACAGACTGTAGTCGTCATGGCAGACCGTCAGACTGAGCTCCTCTTGCTCAGCCACCTGGCGCTCTGCAGGCAGGAAGTAAACACTCTGCATCCAGTGATCCCGCCACTAAAACACACCAGCAGGACTGGGATTTACTGGAGAAACTTAAAGCTGGTCTTTCATTTTGGGCCAAATCTGCGTCATAGATGTTCTCAAACGGCTGGTTTTGCCAGGATTTATTGACAAAACACATTAACAAACAGTTAAAATATGAAGAAAAGCTCTGTCTGCATTCAATGACTTGAATAAACTAAATAATATTGTACATCTTTTCACACTAACCGGTCCAATCAGGATTTCAAAATTTTTTTTGTGATTTTTTTTTTTGCAATCAAAATCACTGATTTTGTAGAGCTACGTTAAAAATATTTGTTACTCCACATTGATCACAAACTACAACTTGACATTAAGCGAGGCTGAGGGAGCGCTGTGATAGAAGCAAGAAATGCTGCCACCTGCAGGCGGGAGTTAGCATCACTTAAACCCTACGTTTTTGACCATTTCTTGTGGAAAATTGCAATAGACTTACAATTATGCATTCACACAAAAACGTGTGAATCTGTTGATTTTGCATGAATTTCAACCATCAGAAAATCATGAAAAACTGGATGGTCTGATGGGCAGCAAACAAATAAAAACGTCTTTGATTTAATTGATATGATGATATTTAAGAACTTTTGGCCACATAAAAAGCAATGTGGACCTTAAGTTTCACACATTCAGATTCAGATATTTATTCATGTCCCAATAGGGAATTAATATTACAGAAAGTCACAGTAAAAATAACAACACAGCAACAATTAATATTTAACTAGAGGGTGTAGAATTTAATTCCACTGTTTCAATCAATGGAGGTTAAAAACACAAAACTTGTAGATAAAAAAACTTCGAATAGCTGGTAAGACTAAAAAGGTGAGCAATAAATCAATAAATACATTACACTAACAATTTGAAGTCCCCCACTTTAAGAAACAGCAACAAATTAAACTCAGTTTGTTAAACTCATGCGTCTTAAATCTTCTTTTAACCCCAACAAGCTTTAGAGTCGTCGCTGTGGACAGATCTGCAGCTCTGACCAGTTACTCACTGGGGCCTTCGCCGGCTGTGGATACGTCCAGCTGGGAGCCATGCTGCACACAATGGTTCCGCTGGGATCCATGTCCAGGTCCCACCAGGACAGAACGACCTGAGCCCGACCGCCGGACCGAGCCACGAACCTGGTGGAGTGGGACTGGAAGGCACTGCTAACTGGTTTGCTGAAATCCACACTGAGAAAAAAGCAGACAGGTGAGAGCGGTGACTGCATGTTGGAAACAAGAAAAGCAGAAGACGCCTCTACCTGAACATGCTGCAGAGCGGACTCAGCGGGGCGAAGCTGCTGGGGGGGACCTGGCTCAGCTGGACGTCACACACCGAGTGAGCACCGGCACAGCGGCCGACGGCGGGCGGCGGGACCAGACGGGCCCCCTCCACCTCCGCTGGCTGCAACTGGGCCCAGCTCCACAGCAGCTCCGACTCCACCAGCTGGGCGTAGACGGTGGCCCGGTGAGGCACCGCCTCACAGCCCGCCTGCACACAGAGAGAAATTTATTGTACATAAAGTATGTCTCTTTTTCTCAAATATTTTTTAAAACAGAATTTACAAAAACAACTGATTTTTAAAGTATTTCTATTAAGAAAATCTATTAATTTTATCTATTGAAAGCATTTATGAAATTACATAAAGGCTTTATTAAATTTATTTTATGTTACCTGAATAAAATAATTAGCATTTTCTCTAGAAACTTCTCATGGTTTTTTAACTTATTTCTAAAATTAATACCACTTCTATTTGTCAGTACAGGTTTGTGTGGGAATAATGTGCGTATGAGAGAGAGAAGAAATAAATTACAGCTCAAACGGCCTCTCGTACATTTCTGTCATGAAAAAATACATTGCGGCTTATCGGTACGAGCAGCAGTGAAGAAGCGGGTTGAATTTGGAAGGTTTTGGACAAACCGTGACCAGGTTTTGGTGAGCGTGCTCGTAGCTGGGCAGCGCTCCCTCCCCGATGAGCTCGGTGTCAAACAGCTCTGTGATCAGCAGGTTGGCCTTCTCATGCATGTCCCCGTCTGTTCAAACACAACCAGAACATTTACAAAATGAAGCCACTGAGAAAGAAAAAAAACTATGTCTTTTACTTTCACTGATGATAAAAGGACACCTAAACTTTTAGAAACAACTTTCGATGAGTTCTCAAAAATGTTTTGAGAGGTTATGGTTAAATAAGTGGATCGGCAGGAAATATGTCCAGAAACATAAAAATAAAAATACAGATTTGAACATGATTAAACCTGTGAGATTAAATTTAAATGCAACAAAAACACAATAAGTGAGTCAATCCTCAGCTTAGTTTAAAAGTAACTAAACAAAGTAAATGACATGAACAAATTAATTCAATTCAATTAATTAATTAGTTTAGCTAAGTTTATATTGAACACTAAGGTTGGGCGATGCAACAGATTCAGTAAATACGAACCACATTTAGGACATTTACTGTACACAAAAGTGGTTATAATCTGTTATTGAGTTTAATTAAATTTACAAATCCAATGGTAGCCATCCTTACTATATTTAACAACTTTGATTTTTTTATTTAGGTATAAAAGAAATTCCAAGTTAGAGATCAGTGATCAGTAAAGCAGATTCAGCAGAGATGTGTATTTTATGGCTTTCTTCTCTCTCACCTGGTCCCACCGTCACATCTGACGAGTGTTTGTTGATAATCTTGATCTTGTCAGAGAAGTTGTTCTTCTTCACGACGCACTGAGCTGCTTCTGCCATGGGCTTAAAGACCTGCAGAAAACCCGTGTTTTATTACAATTATTCAGGAAGAGAAAAGCTTTGTGCAGCACTCGGCTTTTCTTGTTGGCTCGTCATTAAGTGTTGATGACGTGATCTTGGTCAGTGGTTCTCAAGAAATCTTTAAGAAGTTTTCTTTCCACTTGGACTTGGCTGCTTTTCCACTCGTTTTCACTCAAGTCCGATAAATACTTCAAGTTTAAGGAGCCAGAAATGTTGTAGTCCCTTTTCAGGTCAATATTTTGTTCACTTCACAAACTTTTCTTCTGCTGAAGATTTTTTTTTCTTTTAGCCCTGAAACTACTTCATTTTGTTGCCCAAATGTCAACTAAAATGATGTAAACTTTGACCTGGAATCCCTGAAACAAAAAAATGAACATTCATTATGTGCTTTTGCAGCAACAATTTCTTTCTTCTTCTTCTTAAGTTTCTCATTTCTAAATTATGAAAGAAAAAAACCAATTGAGAGAAATTAACTAAGAAGATTAGCTAAAAGTCTGGAATACTCTTCAAAACAATGTGCAACTGAGGTATATTTGAAAAATACCTCAGTTGCAGTGAAAAACCACATGGTTGGAAATCTGCTTGATCCACTAGAAGTCCATGTGGTTTTGCTTTTTTTAAGTGCATAAAGTCAACAGTATTTATAAGGCAATTTTTGAACAAGAATGTAACCCAAAGCAAGAAATGCAGTGAAGCATAAAGAACAGACAAAGCTTTAAAGGTCAAATGACATCAAAGGTCGAATGATGAAGAAATTGTTTTTGTAGGCGTCAATCTTCAGTGAACTTCTGCTGCAATTGTTGACATCGTACGGGACAAACAGAGAATATTTCTGTACCTCCACAGCGTAACAGAAGTCGGCTCCGGCGGTGACGGCCATCATGGACAAGAGGCCGGTTCCAGTCCCGATGTCCAGGACAACGACTCGCTCGCCTCGAGCCTTTATTCTGGACACAGCGGCCCGGATGCCCTGGTAGTACTTCTCATTCTGAAAGGGAGCGAAATTACTCAAGCTAACATTTTACACAAATAACCACTTTCTTTTAACATACTTTTAATAAGAACATATTTATTATAAATCATGGCGATTTTAACTTCCTTGTCAAATAATGCAGGCAATCTTTGATGAGTTCAGGTGGATAAAATAGGTTTTTAGATGATTAAAAAGGCTCTAAAGTCAAAACGATGAGGTATAAACAGATTCAAATTTATACGCCATATGGAGACCATCTATGCCGTCATTAATCAACTAGAAGTCACTACATGGATGGTTAAATGCAGTCAGAGCAGTGATGTGTGTGGTGTTCTCACCCTGTCGTGGTCATGCAGCATGTCGGCATAACAGGACCTGAAACAGAAACATAAACACCATCAGACTAATGCGGAGGATTATTTAGTGTCTTAATCTCACAATATTTCGATCGTGGTATTTTAAGAAAAACTGTTGCAAAATCATTTCTCTTTCAGACATCAACCCTGTAGATTCAGATTGTTTTGGGTCTGTTTTTTTTTTGTTGTTTAATCTGGAACAAAAAAATACAGGATATTGTTTAAATCAGTGTATAGATCTGGTAAGTCTCCAACTATCAACAAAAAATTTGAAATCGGAATTGTATTTCCTTCTCAACATGACTTGACATCATAGATAATCTGCTGCGTCTCCACTATATTATTCACCTGATACTTAACATCTAGAAATAATAAGAAAAAAACATTTTAAAATAATGATCTAATTCAGTGACCAAAGATCACTTGAATTTTATTGGCATTCCAAACCTATACAGATCTGGAAAAAATGAAGAGTCCACTGCACTGAACCTCAATAAAAACCTCCTGGTTATTCCACCAAATATTGATTTCTGAACTCTTCCTGAGTTAAAACATATGTATTGTTGTTTCTAAATGAATATGAACTTGTTTTCTTTGCATTATTTGAGGTCTGAAAGCTCCACATCTTTTTGTTATTTTGACTCTTTCTCATTTTCTGCAAATAAATACTAAATTGTTGCCTGGAATTTCAGAGACAGACAGACAGGTATTTTTGTCAGTAGTTCAACATATATGTTCATTATACTCGAGCATATACAGTACCTACAGAGCACAATCAGTGAAATCAGAGCTGTGTAGTGATCAGCTACTACAGTCTCGGTTTTGACCTGAATGAAACCTGAACCAGAGATGTCAACTCTGATGTTTAACGATCTTTTAAAAATAAGGTTTCACTTTTTTTTTCTAAGTGTTTCTTTTTTACTTACTCGATAGTGTTTTCGTGCTATTTTAAAAGTTGATCTTTAATTAATTCATATTTCTTTCATCAAGGTTTGTCTATTTATTGACTATAAATGTTCTGCTTATCTCATTACAAAGCAGAACCGGTCAAAGCTCGGTATTGCTGGGTCGAATTCACAACTTAATATTTTATTAAATAATGCTTCATGATTTTTTAAAACAGATATAACCGACGATGTGAATTCTCTAATGTGAATTTTAATGTTCACATATGCAGGCTTTTAAAGCCACTGCATCATCAGAGCAGCAGCACAGCGGCCCGTCGCCATAGTTTCCATCCGGTCTGCCTCGCTCCTGGTGCCGCCCGCCCGGCGGTCGCCTCGGACCCACCTGGCTATCTCCTGGTGGTAGTCGTACTCCTCGCTCTCCTCCACCCAGTCCAAAGCTCCGGTGGTCGGGTTCGCTCTGCCACAGAAGGTCTTCATCTCCGCCAGGACGTCCAAGGAGTGGGGGGGGGAAAAAAGCTGATTTTAGTCGAAATATTCACTACAAACCTAAAAGCTGACAGGATTACTGAAACTGCATTGCTTCCACGAAGGCCACCATGTTGGAATGAAACGTCACTAACTGTTGTGGTCACGTGACCAATGTAAGTCACGTGTCAAAGAGCGTTATATATTTTCTCATCGCTAGATGGCAGCACAGAGCTTCAGGTTCTTACAGTGTATGGTAAGCCGTTTTAACATAAATTCGGGTTGACCGAAGTTATGTTAAACGGCTTGTAGTGAACCAGGGAACTACAATCAGATTGATGCAATTTATCCATACAAGAAGAAAATAAGTTTTACGAAAGTCTACTTCGAAATTTTTTATTTAAACTTCAATGTGATCAAGTTTACAGTGCATACAACAAAAGAAAAAAAAAAACACCACCACTTAAATACAATAAATATGCAACAACAAATTAAAAAAAATATCTGGTATAAACAACAAAGGAGGAGACGACTTTGAAAAAAGTCAAGTTTTTGGAAAATAATAACCTAATGGTAATAAAAGTAATGATTTTAAACCAGAGTTATTACGCAGTATGTTTATCTCTTACTCACGGGGGCATTCTCCTGAAAGACTCATGTATTTACCTTCAGTTTTTATTGTACATGTTGATGTTAACATGCATCCAATAAAATACAAAAAAATATCTGATCATTTTTTTTTACGCAAAAGCATGAGAGTGAGTGAAACAAATATTTGTTGTTTTTCATTTTATTTGTTATTTTTATAAATGGACACACTGTAGGTCAGACTGGATTGAATTCCCTAAACAAGGACAATTTGACAATAAATATGAGGTCTGAGTAAAACCATTTATATGCAATTTATAATAAATCTGTAGCATTAACTTTGCGAACCAGCTGAGGGAGAGAGACAGTCATTTAAGGCACGACAGACCTTTACAGTGAATAGAAGTCAGACCCGAACCAGCAAGTCACAAACTTTTTCCCTGATAAGCTGCAGCAGAAACAGATCCATTATGCTCCAGAAATCTGGACAGAAGAGGATGCTTTTCCCCATCGATCCACCGTCTAGTCATGCACACTTGGCCGTCGGCAGGCAGAAGGCCAAGGTGGAGGGCGGCACCAGGATGTCTGTGAAGATGGGCCGGTATCCGGCTGGAAGAGGGGGGGCGCTCTGCTCCAGCAGGTCCAGCACGGCCCATCGGATGTCCCTGGAGACGTCTCCACGGACGTCCAGCAGCACAGACACGTGCTCCTCACTGAGGGGAGATGAGGACACGGCGTGTAAAATGTTTGAAAGTTCAAACACTGTGATGGTTTTGCAGATGATTTTGTGCTGAATGAGTTTTAGAAGCAGATAGTTACAAGACATGGCATTAAAACGAAGCTGTTTGTTTAGACTAAGTCAAAATAAAAACTAAGTTACCCAAAAATCCCAAACCGTTTCAAAACAGGTTTTAATTGAAAGATGTCTTAATAATTTTCACATTTCCGTCTCTCATGTCGATATGAAACTGTTTTTTTTCTGGTTTTGTTCACAACGTTGCTTCAGTTCAGTGATGTTTACAGACATTTCTGTCACCATGTTGACCATGGTCAATCAGTCTAACATGTTGAGTTTGACTGAAGCATTGCAACACTTTAGGTTTTTGTTTTTTCACCCTTCCTTTAGCAGATCTGTTGCCATGTTACATTTATTTAAGTGTGCCACATACAAGCCATCACACTATGAACACGAAGGTTTGTGGAAGATCGGTATGGCTGCATCTCTTTACGTGGGGAAGGGTTACCTGATGTCCGGATATTTGGCTGCAAGTCCAGAAACCTCCAGAGTGAGCATGCCGGGATCTTTGAGACGGATGAAGTCAGCCAGAACGGGGAGCAAAGCCAGAGGATTCACTTCAGGAAGCGACACCTCGCTCTCCTGCTGAGGCTGAAAAGAAATTGTCTGGGTTTCATAGATATGAAAGGAGTGGGTACCAAAGGCTGCTATGCCAAACTTATGCTGTTTAATTAAATTATTGATTAAATCAGAAAAATATGGTTAAAAAGTATTACTACTTTTCTAATTTCTTTATATGGGAGAGGCGATGAATCAGGTCTTTTTCTAAGATGCAAATGAAACACACACTTACTTTTACATGATGGTGCATTGGTCTGACGCTTTTTATTTTATTTTGAGTTCTGGATGACTATTCAGCACATTATTGGATAACATCATACAGCATGAAAATTAAGCTTTTGCAATAAAATAAGTTTATTTTAAGGTCTTTTTTTTTCTTTTCACACCTCATCTATAGTGGAGGCTGCTGCAAAGGGTTGGTAACGATCTATTCTTTTGATTCAGGTGTTTTAAAGTAGAGATGCATCACTGAATCTCACTGATTCTGCATAAAAGGAGATGGCTAATGAAATAGCCGAATATCCTCACCAGGCTGTGGAAGACTTCTCTGAGCAGCTGGTCGTCCAGGATCATCTGCTGGGCCAGCTGCCTCCTCTCCTCGCTGCTCCGACACACAAGCTTCTTCTGCATCAGGGCCCGGACGTACTCCACCACCATCAGCCACTGGGCCTCCTCCTGCAGCCGCTGCAGCCACAGGGAGCAGGTCGGGGTTATGACGCAACATATGACGCACAGTAAATTTCATCCTCCCACAGGAAACAACTGGGTCGTTATAATACATGTATGAGACGTATGTGTGTGTTAATTCATTTTTTTTGTCACATGTTTTTTATATTGGCCAGAAAGGGTCATTCTGACCTCATGCGTTGAGATAACGTTCTTGTATGTTTGCTGTTTCTCTCTTATGGATCGTGTTAAAGTAACGGCTTTCTTTCAAAAATTGTTCTGTTTAGCACTTTTTTCTTGAAGTTCAAATTTGGAGTCTACAGATAAAAGTTGCCCTTTCGGGTTCTCCCACCTGAGCTGTGGATCCCTGCAGCTCCTCCAGAATGACCAAGGGCCTCTTGGCAGCTTCTCTGATTAATGCTTTGGCCTCAGAGCTGGACTGGGACCAAAAACTGGCCCAGGTGGCTCATCATGAATATTTACACAATATGCATGTAGGCCTTTGTGGGACAGACGGCCACAGTGTCACAATTCCCCTCAAAGAAACACTGCTAACCGTGTCCTTTTGGTGTTTTATGAAATATAGTGTTTTGTCAATTGTCATTTTGTGTTGTTTTTGACTGCATGCTGCGTCTGAGATTAAGTTTCTGGACTTTTCTCAAATTACCTCATAAAATCCAAACAAAGTTTGGCATTGCAACTTAACAAAATGTTAAAGCCGAGTGATTCTTAGTCACCTGCCGGCAGGGCGGCCGCACTCGACCGTACAAGTCCAAGTGACTTTCCAGGACGCTGCACAGTTTCGGGACGGGATCTCCCTGGACCAGCCAGGGTCGGGTCAGCAGGCCGGGGAGGAAGGGCTGAAGCTCCAGCAGCAGCTGATCCATCACCAGACGACACGCCCGCCTCACCGCCCGGTCCAGAGCCGCCAGAGGGTTGGGGGGAGTCCGAGAGAACATTCCTGCAAAGCGGGACGACTGCTGCTGCTGCAGGCTCTCCGTGGACTTTCTACATTGAGCACAAGACGATGACGAACTGAGAAGTGTTGAGTATTAAGATGATGGGAAGGGTTACGATCAGAACATGTCTTACTTGAGGATGATGCAGTTGCTGATCGAGGCCAGCAGGTAGTGGAGGTAGAACTTGCTTTTGTTGTTGGTTGGATCCCTGCGGTGCTCCTTCCCAAATTCAACCAGAGCTTCCCGGAACCTGAAAGTTGCATTAAAACATGCATTTCCTTGTTTATGCAAAATAAGACATGGTTTTAAATCGGTAATACGTGACAAGAAGAACAAGAAGAAGGCTAGATAAAAGTATGAAACAGTTTATGACTGCTCAGGCAGCCTCTGCTTGAACAACACACCTGTTGAGGAGGTTCTCTACCTCATACAGCCCCATCTGGATGGTCTGATCTCGCAGGGATTCCCCGATCATCAGAGCCACCCGGGCGTTTTCCTCCAGCATCTGGCGGCCAACAAACAGTGACACAAATTATGCAGCCTGAAAACAGCAGGAGGCGTTTTTCTACAGCAACAGACACATAAAGACTTTACAGTAAGCAGATCCTGGGAGTGGATACTGATATAGATAATTATGATCAAATCAGCGGGTTGTAATTTATCTCCAGCTACATCACAATGAGTGGTGTAACTCCACCACTTGTGACCTTTTATTATCTGCTTTGAAACTCTACAGTAGCTTATGTTTGTGCAGAAAACTCACCTGAGTGATGATGGTGGGAAGGCTGGTGTGGTAGAATCCTTCGTGGTCCGTATCCGGCTCCTGATCTCTCTGCCAGTCCTGCAGCTCCACCTGCAGAGCTTTGTGCATCCACTCAGATACACTCTTCTGCAAACCCACAAAAAAAAGAAAAAAAAAAGAAGGAAATCAATGTGGTGCTTTCCAAAAGTGCTCATAGGACTTGAGCTTTCATATTTTGTCACATTACACTGGACTTTATGGGATAATTCAGGACGGAAAAGAGTGTTTTGTATTTTCAATTACTTTTACTCAAAAGCAGACATGCATGACCCCATTTACTACGACACAGGCTTTTAAAGATTTATCTTGTTGGTGAGAATAGATAATAAATGATCTAGATCTAGGAAAAGCAAAACAAAAAAACATAAAAAAATGTAGGAAATTGTATGTTTTTATATATACATATATGTATAAATGCAACAGTTTTTATGAGTTGTATAAGAAATAACTTGATAGCTTCACTACAAAAACAAAACCACTTTGTGTGGTGTTATGCAGGTAAAAAATTTTTTTTTAAAATGAAATAATAAAATTATTTCAGAATTTCCCATTTAAAAGATATTATGCTCTGTGGCCCTTTGTATAATCAACTAAACAATTTTGGTTCATGTTTCGAAAAATGTACACACCTCCTTATTAGAGGCTATAAAAGACTAGACTGGGACAGAAGTTCACTTTTCCACAATGACTAAAGACGCAGCCAGAGATATTTTGAACCAGACAACCAACCATTCTTAATGGGGAAAACCATTAATCATTTTCATCCACTTCACAACTATGTGATACTTTGTATTGATTTGAAGCTGTAAAAAGAAAATTATGTTCTGCAGAGGAGGCTTTTGTTCCTCCTGCTTAGAATATTTGGAATTTGTTGAATATGTATTTTAGATCTTTTGAAATGATGCAGCATCTGAAGCTTCTCATTAAGTCTGCAAAAAGAACCGCCCACACCTCACCGGGGCAGAGTTATACTCTGAGTAAAGTTGAAGAAGTGATTGTGATCGACTCACCCGGACACTCTGCACGTATTTGCTCTGCAGCTGCTCGACGCCCTCGGTGGAGATGAGCGGTCCCAGCTCTGACCTGTCCAACTCAGTGACCAGCTCTGGATGTCCCATCATATCTGGGCTGCCAACAAAACTAACAGTTTAACGTCCACCGTATCTGGATACGGGGCTTGATTATTCACTGTTATGCTGCACTTATAAACGCACCTCAACATCTCCATCTTAAATTTTACTGAGCATAGTTTATTACATTCAAAATATACATTTTAGATTCAGATTTATGATGGGAGCTGAGTAAAAAGAGAAAGGCAGGAGGTATTGAGTGGATTTTCTGTCTGCTTCTCTCTGTTCCTTGGTTTTCATGGTGCTAGTTGTTCTTTAATGTTAAACATCTCAGTTTTTCGGAGAACAACTGAAGGTCATATTACAAACAGCTGAATTCTGCTTGTAATGTGACAAAATCCAGGGTTGTGAAGAGATTTTCCACCTGCTTTGCAAGACGAGGAGGATGCTTGCTCCATGTTCTTTGCTAGAATAATTTGTTTCATCCATGAAGCTTATTTATGAGAAGCCATAATCTATTCTTGCATTTACATTTGATTCTTGAGAAGGGGGACAAAACAGGTCCAATGGATAAAGCACAAAATTAAAATATAAACAAATTTTTTTTTAAAAAAGTTAAATATCTGACTAAACTAACCTGGGCCATGTGAGCACAATAATGTATGTTTTTCTGGTGTCTGCTGAATATTTTTTATTTTAAACTTTGTAGTAGGTGAAATCCCTTGTCCTGGAGCAGAACTCAATACATTATAACAGTTTAAAACAATTAAAGGAAAAATAATATGATGACAATTAAGTATCAGTATTCAAATAAATAATTATAAAAGTATCAATAAATTGAATTAAAAATCATTTTAATATATTTTCCAACTCAATTGAATTTTGTCCCAAGTTTTTGTTAGACATAAAAAGAATGTAAAAAAAATCAGGCATTATTGGGGGCATCAGAACCTCATGAGGACCCCATGACCTCTTCCTTTCTCTTCCTTCGCTAACAGGGCTAGCTCAGGTTAGCTTATGTTATTCTTTAGTTTTTTCTTCTGTTTTATTCCTAAGTTGCTCGTCACAACCATGATGTGTCAACACCACAACTGACAATTTACAAAATTTTTATGAAATTTTGTGAAATAAATGCTTAATTTTAGTTCACTGTAAAGATTTTATGAACCTGATGAGCTACAATATGGCCGCATTCAGAATAACATCATGTAAATAGAGGTAGTTTGGCATTTTGTCAACTACATCAGAGTTTTTGGCTGACAGTCTGACTCTTTCAGTGATAATGTTGACAAATCTCACTTAAGTGTGCAGTTAATTCATTTTAATGTATTTTACACAAATGGTATTACTTCACATGTATGAAGTATTTCTTTTTACTCACTAGTTTGTCACAACCTTCAGTTCTGCGTCAACTCCGTCTAATGGACTTTATGTTATTTTTATTTTAAATAATATTTCTTTTTTTTCTTGAGAAGCGTTTTTCTGTAAAACTGAGTAAAAATATCACTAATAGGGTCATTAAAAAATTATTTTATATTTATTTTTGTCAGATGGTGATGACAACGTTCTGGGTCAGGTCCATTAAAAATGTAATTAAAAAAAAAAATGTTGCAACTGGGAGCCTGCACCTAAGCATCTTTACATTTCCAAAACATTAATTGTCATATTTGTATACATAAGCTTGAGGAATAATTTAAAACATTTCTGGGAAAATTTAAACCCATTTTGTCCCACTTCTCAAGAATGACTGAAGATACCAACATTCATGTCAAACTGCAGGACAAACAGACGGGGATTCACCGTCAAAGTGTCGGTATTGAGACTCACCTGTTGTAGATGTGTAGCACCCAGTTGAGCACAGCAAATATTTCACCGCTCTCCAGATCCCAGCTGCTAACCTAGAACACAATTAACACTTATTTGTGGAGGTGCTTTCACACAACGATGAAAACAAAATGTTTAAACTCCACTTTGTCCCTGAAGATGTGAAAGTGTGTGAATCAAAACATGAATGTAACAACCTTTAAGTAAGTCAAGACTAGAGCGGCATACTGTGAGCTTTTGGTGTAACGCCTTCATCAAAATCAGCATAAATAAGTCTGCAATTAACTGAAAAACTATGACAAAAATAATACAGAACAACCACATGAAGATGTCAACAAACAAACATCAAATAACAAGGTTTCATCAGGGTTCCTACAGATTTTCCAGGATAAAATTCACATTTTCAATTAAAATGTCAAGATTTCTTTCTTCCTGGACATTTTGGTTAAAAGTATTAATCTGGAACGGTCTTGAATATTCATTGGGTCTTATAATTATCTCTAGGTTTCACAGATAAAGAAACAATGAGGTCATCTACCTACTTTTCTTACATCTGGAGTAAAATAGATGCCTTATTTTTCAAAATCCAGAACCTGTCAAGTTGCTTGATAAGAAATAATATGTCGAAGATAAATTTAGATATATATTTTTAAAGCACATTAGTAACTACATCTTGTTTTTAAATTAAAAACAAAGAGCAGTTTTATGGCTTTGTTATGCATTTTATAGGCAGGTTAAGAGCCTCAGGCCTAGCAGGCAGTAAATGTGCATCTGGATGAATCTTTATTTATTCAGTAAGTCAAAAAACAAAAATACTAATAAATGTTAAAAGTAAGGTGTGATATGGCAAATCGATGAAAGCCATGTCAAGTCAGTATATATCATTGTGGAAATCAAATTGTTTTTCAAGGATTATTAAACTTTTGTTCATCAGAAAACAGAAGAAGGAGAAAGTCTCTCGTGCATCACAACTGTAGATGCAACAGTACACGAGTCGTGAATCCCAACACCACTCAGTTCATAAAACATCGCTGACCTGCGCCAGGTGAGTGTGCAAACAGCGGTGGCTGGCTCTCAGGTAAGCTGCAGTCAGCTGGTAGTGAGGTGGGACGCAGTGCTCCAGCAGGTGGCGCACTGTGGCCAGGTCAGCCATGACAGCGTGCTGGAGAGCACAGAGGTGACCCGCCAAACCCGGGCCTCGCGTGTGCAGATAGGAAACGCTGCGAAATCGCGCAGAGACCGCCTCCTCCAGTACCTGATGTGGAGAAAGTGGGAGATTTGACAGGCTGAAGTTTGTCATGGCAACCTGAGTTTGAGGTGTTGCTCACCTGGAAGAAGCAGGCCTTCCAGCAGCGAGGTCTTCCTGCGGGCAGCAGCCTGCCGCCGCCGCCTCTCTCCGCCAGCAGAGCCCGGTCCAGGGCCTCTTCCCGCTCCACTATCCTCACCGCGGACACAAACGGCGTGGGGTTCTGACGGGCCAGAGCCAGAGAGCTGCTCACCACGGCCCACAGCTCCTTCCCTGCAGCCACACACCGGGACAGGAAGTCAGTGCAGCGGCTTGAGATCAAACTGCTGGACTTATTCTTTATTTTTCATCTTAAATTACTTCACAAGCTGATTGATACAAGCTCTGCGATGATAAAAGAGAATGTGCAATTTATCCCTGATCAATCTGCCTGAATAGGAACCATCGATCATCTCACGGAAACGATCCAACATGGTTTGTTTCACTTCCAGTGGTACTGGTGCACCACACAAAACGGATGAAAAAAAAAAACCTAATCTAAATCCCCACTTCTCATTTAGACTGTAGAACCTTGGACACAGTTTGGTTTCCCAAACTCATGTTCAAACAGGCATTCAGATGGATAAACCTGGCTAACATTAAGGTTTTGGAAAATGCCTTCCCAAAACTCCAATCTGAAACCTGTTCAAAATCGGGTTAAAATTTGTGAACTATGATCAAAAGCTGGAAGAAAAGCAAAACAAACTTAAATGAACTTTACTACCTCAGCCAAAAGCAGTTGTCAAATATTCACCCACTATTATGTTTGCAGCTGACCTTGATTGATAATGATAAGTGGTGTGTGTGTGTGTGTTTATATATATATATATATATA
>CAEFZY010017468.1:0-14519 GCA_903066815.1 Brachyrhaphis roseni | reverse complement strand
GGATGGATGGATGGATGGATGGATGGATGGATGGATGGATGGATGGATGGATGGATGGATGGATGGATGGATGGATGTCTTATGGTAGGATATCTTATAAAAATCATTTGCATTTGTTAATTACACTGTTACATGCAGAGCATACAATTATGCGTGAAATACTTATTTAATTTACAGAGTATTGCGTTTATTACCAGTATTAATTATGTAACTGTGATTAACAGGCACTCTGAATATGCAATTATGAAAAACTTAAAAAGTACCCTATTTGAATATACATTTTGGTCATTTCTGATAAACAAAACAGCATGTAACATGTAGATTACTTCAAAGAAGTACAAATAATAAATTGTCTTCTCAAATATTCAACTGAAAGTTTATTATGCATGCCTTAGCTATTTTATTGTTAGCTACCTCAAATCAGTCAATCACAGAAATAAAATGTCTAAATCTAACCACATAGTAAATTAGAAAATGCTTTGCAGTCCAGACAAAACTGTCTGTGTTCAGATTTGGACACTGAATCTTATACCTGACATTAAAACAAAGCCATATTGTCTTCTAATACTACTGTCGTGTAACTGTAAATGTAACTATAAATTATATGCTCCAAACTTTTACTTTTAAAACATTTTTTTTAAAGTTAAAAAAGGACAACAACTTTTCATCTTGCAGAAACATTAAAAAAGTAAAGTCATAAACGCTCAATATGCTTTTTAATATTCTTCTATACATGTCTTTATTCTCTGCACAAATGATGAGGTCCAAAACTTTTTACACAATAGTTAATTTATGTCTTACTTTTTGTGGATCAATACATTTTTAGAGCCATTTTTATGGAGACTGTCTTGCCAGACAATATGGTTTTAAATGAGTTGCAGTAAAAATGCGTCTTTGTCACCAGAATGACTGCAAGATGCAAGTGTGTCACAGATGAAGAAGGAAACAAAAACATAAAGCAACATGAAAGCGATAGTGAAAAATACAACATCTGAAGGTTGTCAGACATGAAAGGTGTGTGGGATGGAACATGTGATCTAAAGATGTTTTTGGTATGCTTTTGTATACTTATGTGAATCAGTTATTGAATGTCATTGTGCTTTGTGTCTTTTGTTAGAACTTAGGGGAGTTTTGCAAAATTATAGTCACAATGAAGTGGTTACCAAAGCTGAAAGATAATGAAGGCACAAATGGTTCATCTGCATGCTGGTTGATGCTTCAGCCATTACTTCTGTAATAAAAGCATTTGCTTATGTGAGATTGCACTTGCAACTATTTACCCAGTAATTCAGACACCAATTTTCCAGTGACAACTTACATATTGAAAATAATGACTTCTCTTCTAACATACGTCTCTTTTTCAGACTCGCCTAACAGTTAAATTTCCATAAAATACAAACCAAATGCAAAATGTGTAATACTAAAGTGCGCTGCTTCTGTCATGTTCAAGACATTATTTTGACAGTAACATTGCCTCATACCTGGACTGGTCCCCAGATTCCTATTCATAATTTTACAGGCTCTCACATTCCCACCAACCTACGCGCCCCAAGTCAAACACTCTAACAATCTCGCCTGTTTGTCATGAGCAATTTCACGTGTTAAATACTCTGGTTATCCTCGCTAATGTGCCACTCACTCACTCAAACCGCCATGTTCTAATTCCCACTGCAGGCCCTATCTTACATTACAACTTGTAACTGATGCCTGTTAAATGTATTTGTTTCAGGGTGTCTCTAAACATGCTATAGAGGTATAAGTGGTACCTATGGACCCTGGAAGCACGTGACATTCTCTTGACTATTCTGAAAGGTATCATGAAAAAGAAACATTAGAATAGAAACATTCATTATGGAATCTCCTTTTTTTACAAGACAACATTATATTTAGCATTATAATGTTAATAATGCTAAATATGCAGTGGATTTCACACTGAATTATGGGGTTGTTTTGTATGTGATTTGCAAAATCTGACCTTGATTTGAACATTTGTCCTATCAGTATTTAGTATTTTGTTTCTGACTGATCAGACATTTAAATATCAAAGAGGGCCATTTCACTACTTTCTGGACTTTAGACAGCCTTAAATTCAGAATGATAATCCAAGTAGAATGTACTTTGTTCCTTTAGCTGAATGTAGCCAAAATAAAAAGAGAGAGAAAAGATCAACTTAAAGCTCTGTCTTCAAAATTTGTATAGATGAAACAATACTTCCTAAGTTCACAAATTGTGGTTCATATAATTTGCCCTTACTGTGTGATAAACACAAGAGGTATCAATTTTGAAATATAGGTTGCCTAAGTTATCCTACAGCTGCCTAGAAAATCTGTGAAGTGATACTAAGTTGCATTCTACCCAAGACCATTCCAAAATAATAAATAAATATTGTGTTGTTTTGTATATTGGAACCTGCAGAAAACTCATATGCATTTCTGCAAAAGAAGACATGCCCACAGACTGCACAGCAGGCTGCTTAATGTTTGGCATTGCATGACATGACACTTTCAAGGGAACACATTCTTATTTATTTTCTGTTATATAAGCGGTATACTAGATGACATCTTATGACAAATGTTCCAAATGTGATGCCTTTATCGGTTTTTTTCCCTCACTCTTGTGCCACAATACAGATTAGCTTGTCGTGGATCACTTGATAGCCATGAGGCTCCTTTCAGAGCACACTCACAAAGTGTCCTGATTATATAATGCTTCTGTCTGCCTAAATCAACCTTTGTGTCAAACTAAAAGTATTAAATGTAATTTAATCTGACAAAGACATATGTTTTTTTGTTTGTTTTTGCACATTTTCAAATGTTGTTCCCTTGTAAAGCAGACTGAAACATAAAAGAAATCAACTGTATTTGAGTAAATCTTCTGACTAATAGCAAAAAGACAAGTTGCTATTGAACAATAACAGAATATAGAATAAAAAAACAGAAGCAATAGGCACAAAAATTCAATCATCAACATTAGACACAAGAAAAAAATAAATATTTCAGCCACTCCCTGCTGACAATAAGCACCGATGGATGGATGGATGGATGGATGGAACAAGATGATACAACAAACATTACACAGCATGACAGCATTTTATTCCACTTTAAAACTGGCATTAACTTTAAAGCAATCCATGTGTGGTTTCCTTGAATATAACTCGAAAGCACACGGACGATGCAGTTCGTTCTTCTTCACCAGTTAAAGTTACAAAAGGAACAATGTCACTGTTAATGGGGAGTAAAAGTGGAGTGAAGCTGCAAGGTTACTTACGAGTCAGTGCAAATTGAGAAAGATTCCTTCTCTGGATAGAGTACTGATGAGAAAAATGCATTTCGTTCAACGGATTGTGGATTAAGCACCAAAGGATGGCCACACGCGCACAAATTCACAAATCTCATCAAAGGCCAAAGCGGCACACCCACACACTCACATTTACCAACATTCCTCATGCATTAAACCAGAAACAGGGCATGCACAGAACAAAGATTCACCAATTGGCTGGACCATCCATGCAGAAAAGGATTTAAATATCACTGAAAATGGGGCCACACTGATTGCATCACTTCCGATTCAGCAGAGCTGGTCAAATGCCTCTGGTGACTAAGTAATTCAATACCCCAGACAGTATGCATAATGTCACAAATAACCTTGCATGCATGATCACCTGCAAGCCTAAATTAAATTCACCACTGCTATTTTCAAGGATGTAAGGTGTGTGTTTAGGCTGTAAGCCCGCTAGGGTTATTTGAAGTTAATTACATCTAGGGCCAAACTTCTGAAAAACTGTTTGTTTCTAAGCTTGCCTCATCTAAACATAAGACAAATATGTGGCAGCTGCTCCCTGTTGCCATCAGCTAAAAAAAAAAATGGAATGAAAAAAAGTAAGATCCAATAAACAAATGAGTAATCTCCACTCATTACATACACAGAGGGAGGTAAAGATTTTTTGTTTACTTTGGTTATTTTAGGGTTGTCTTTCCTTGTTTTTGTATTATTTTGCTCTAACTCATTAGAAACACATTTACTAAACTATCTACCTCTTTGATTCACTGTAGATTAGAATCAGCCCTGATAAATGACACATATACATGATTTAGTGTGCACTCGGGCTCATGAAATTTTGTGATAGAAATATGTAACGCATTTGGCTCACATGAAGAAAACGGGACAAGTGCCAACAATCATGGTGTGTAGCTAAAACTGGGAAAAAAAAGGGGGGAAAAAGGATTTTATTTAGTTTGTGGGTTAGTGGCAACAACTTATGCCTGACTGACATTCATAAAAGACATTGCTAACAATTCTTTTTAAAAGTATTCACACCTTTTAATCAAATTTGTATCAAACTTGAATATATTTCATTGGGATTTAATATGACGCCATTGCAAAATAACTGGAAATAAATTAAAATATTGCTTTGATTGTTTCTTTTTAGCTTATTTTCTATTTTTCCCCTCTTCATAGACATTTTGTAGAACTGGGCCATTCCAACACATATAGACTGATCTGAACTAGAGTGAGCATATTTTGAATAACAGAAAAAGGAATACTTGGTCCAGTCCTGAAAGACTTTAATCAAACTCTGTTGACTTTAAGACTTTTGATCTCAACATATTTAAATTGTGTTTTCTCTGTGTGGTCAGATAAAGTAGCAAATTTCACATTTCAATAGTCAAAATGTATAAAAATAACAGCTATCTCCTGGTAGGTTTGCAATTACACTATCTTTGATGGGTTACGCGATGCCACAGAAGATGTTCTTGGGACATTTTGTATCAAACAATCCTGCACTAATGTTCTCCAAAACTTTACTCCTGACCTATTTGGTGTCTTCTTCTTGTTCATGGTGTTGTTGTTTTTTTTTTTTTTCAATAATGTTCTCTAACAAACCATTTATCATTTCCCAGAATCTGAAAAAGTTCTATAGGGTATGAACACTTTGCAATATGAGCTTATCAGTCAGTAAAATATCTTATATCTGTAAGGTATCTTTGTCTGTGTGAACTTCCTAAGAATAAAAGCAAACTTAAAAACGCTGACTTTCTTTGCAACTGATTATCACCACAGAACAATACTGTCTATGATGACAAATTTAGGACAATGTCAGAGAACAAATTGTGAAAACAGAGAGAGGTCCAAGAAGCGAGAAAGGAGCTGTGCGAGATGGGGAGCAGTGACATGTTGAGAGAGTGGGTCAGGACAAATAAAGAACTGTGGATGAGAGTCAGACACTGTACTGAGCGCTGGGGATGGATGGAAGGACATGGAGTGGACGGGAATGTCCTTTTGCAAGAGTAGATCTGATTGAGGTCAGTTTGGCTACCAGATAAGACACCATTTTAATCACCCTTTGTCTGCCTCATCACCATGAAGGGGCTGGCCTCATCAAGAGGAAAGAAGAGACACTGCTTGGAGACAGAGAGAGAAAGAGAGAGAGGGAAAGAACAAATGTGACTGTAGAGACAATAAAAATGAAAAACACTTTGCTGAATAAGACAGTGGAAGAGGCAGTTCCCCAACGAGAAAAAGAAAAAAGTTGGAAAGAAGTCTAGCATTATATAAAATCTCGAACTGAAACAATGAAAGCAATGTGTGCAATAAATATAAAATAAGAGAAAGAAAAAATGCTTAAGTAACACACAAGCAGCATCAGCACAGGAAAAGCGAGAGTTAAAAATAGAATAAGGCCTAAATACGTAATATTTACATAAAAAGGTTTCTGCATCCAAGAAAGTCCTTGTTTAGTTATTGTTTGTTGGTTAGTGATATTTTGGATTTTATTGCATTGTTAAAAAGCTAAAAGAGGCTGAATAAGACACAAAGCAAATACTCTGTAGTTATTTAAACAGTCGTATCACTGCATTGCAATAGTTTCTTTCTAAACCTAAACAAACCTTGAACCAGGTTTTGCACAAATTGGTAATCTTCACCATATTGATGTCTCCAGTGAATTCAACGGCAAGCCTCTCACACAACGACCATCAGATTGAGCTGTGTCAACCACACTCACAGCAGTGTGAGGGCAAACCCCATACATTCAATGCTTATGGTGGAAAACTACTGCTAAACAAATACTAGACTGGCAGGTAATGGAAAACATACTGCATTTTGGCTTTGTTAGAAAAGACACCTAGAGTAGATTGTTGTCATAGGAACAACAACAAAAAAACAGGGCATGGATGGTAAAATGTTCATTTTGATGCGGAGTCCAGACTGCTTTAAAATAGAGAAAAGTGCCAGAAGTAGATTCAGCCTTCATTCTTCTTTGTTTTGTATTCTGCATTGTTCTTTCACTGATCTTGTTGCTGTTTTTGATTAGGTTTTCACATGCATAATGTTCATGCAGTATCACATACTAATGCTGTTTACCTTTTAAAGAAATTCAATTCAGTTTCCATTTACGTTGTCTAAATAGTGCTAAATCACAAAAAAATAATAACCTTAGGACATTTTACATGAAAACAAACATCCAATTTAATCTAATTTACAATCAGATTTAAACCAATAAGAAAAACATCTTTCAGGGATATGAAGAAAGGCTTCCCAAAAGGTACTAAACAATGTAATATCCATTTAAAAAAGAAAAAAAAAAAGGTTTAACTTATATTTTTTTAATAATAGCATTTTGAAGAGCATCTTCACTCTTTTCAATTATCGGTGGTGGTATCTTTATTCATTCCAGGGTAATCAATTATAATTGTACTGGTATTTTGACTTTTTTTTGGTTATCACTTCATGGTCTTTGAGTTTGGAAACTCCCCTGGCCATTTAGCCTCTTTGATCTCTATCTGCAGTTGTTTTAGGTTTTTTTTTTGTTTTTTTTTCCAGGTTCTACTTTTAGAACACATGAAATGAGTAGGCCTCTTTTATCCTGCACACATTCCTACAGGCAGCTGTGTTGGATCTTCCGTATCAATTGGGCTCCTCTGCACCTAATGATGACCTTTATAATGCAGAATACAATTCTATAGAAAAGGATTGTTTTAGCTAAAATTTTGTTAAAGGCAGTAGAGGTAGAGGTTTTGTAGTTAGATTTATGATGCTTTTCTTTTCCACATGCATAATGATGGGAATTTTTATTATAAAAATAACGTGTAATATAATACAGTTATTATCACTAATAATATTGCACTCTGGAAACAATACGGTGCAACGCTTGCCTGTGGTTTCTGTGTGATTCTGCTTTAAGTTTGTGGCCTGCTGTCATCACATCACCACATACATGTGTGACTCTTAGAGAAATCTTAGGAGCTAACACATTAGGGGAGTGCAGCTTCACTGAAGGATTAGTTTGCACAGCAGGAGCCTGCTTTCAGATGTGTTAGCATAATGCTGGAGACAGCTGGGGATAGGAAAAGGAGCCAGAATAAGAAGACAAATAGAACAAGAGATGGGTCTCTGTGAAAAGAAATTGAAAAGTAGAAATGAATCACATTGATTCAAACGATATTAGGGCTGATTAATTATGACTTAAACGCCCATATTTTATATTACTTTAGACCCACATTCATTCATAAAGGGCTGAGATTATTCATGACTCAATGTCACTAAACTAAAGCAAACATGGATTAGAACTGTATTATTTTTAGAGCTATTTTCTTTAATCTTTCACAATAACTACAAATGTAACTGGGGGAGAATGTGAGCAATAAACAGGAACATTTCAGAGATGTGTGGCATGAAAAGAAAATGCTCTCCCCCTTGTTCAGCCTTGTAGGGTTGAGCCCTTAACATGTCAAATAATGTTACCAAAGGTAAAAACAGCAGTTATTGTATTGTTTTGTTTTAGTCTTCTAATATACAGGATTTTCTCTTCAACCATCAATGTCAACATTGGTATTAGGAGTAAGGTGGCCACAGTACACCGTTATGACTATCTTTACTAGAATTTATTTTCACTCTGCTCTAACTTCTACTATAGCCTATCAAAATAGCTTTTTTAGAAATTGAAGCTCAAAGTAAGATTCAATTTCAGAATAATTGAACATCAAACTACTTTTCAAAAATGTACAATTATTGCAGTGTTAGCAAACACTATGATCATATAAACACTGCAATAAACAACATCATGCCACTAAATTTATTTTTCAGGGGAAATTCCTATGAAAACAAAGGGAGAGGATTTTGGCCCATGCCAGTACCTGTTTTTGTAATGTATTGGCATGTAGTTAAAAAATGGTTGAAAGAAATAATTGATTTTTCACTGCTGTCCATCTCCTTCCTATGTCTTTTTCAAGGTTCTTTCAAGGTTTGTCTATTCATAAATTAAACAATAGCATTTTGCTTTGAATTTCTCTCCTCAGAAAGAATAACTATCACCACATATTTGATCATCTTTTCAGTCAGTTAAAAAAACGTTGTTAGAGAACATATAAACTATCTTCAGTTCATAGATCAAGGCAATGCCTAAACTTCTTTGTGAGTACAGCAAGGCCAATGATGACTAATGAAAAAAAAGTTGTAGCTATCACTTCTATTTTAAAATTCCCTTGGATTTTAGAGAAGTGAAAACTCTAATGTTTGTTGGAACTTAACAGTTTTACAGCAAAAGTGACCAGTTGCTTTGCTTCTGTTGGACTAGACTGTTTCTCTTTGTTCAAGCTCCTGATGTTGTTTACAGCAATGTAAGAAAAATGGAAGTTGGACCTTAAGATTTCTGTTCAGAAAAAAATTAAAGGCACATGGACTACGTTTGATTAGCTTTGCCTGGTTCAGAATCTAGACTGCTCAAACCTGAACTGGTAAATTCTGCACTGAACTAAGTTTTTTGTTTGTTTGTTTTTAATTAACTTTGGAGGTTATTGATACTGTTATTCTATCTTTAACTCAATTATTTTCAGCACTTTTATTGGCATCAGGATGACCTTTAACTTTCTCTTTCAGATGAAAATGAAAACAACAAGGTATACATACTAGTTATACTGGGAATAAACTGCTTTGCCCTGGAATTGATTGAGTTTACTACCATCGATAATACCATAACTAGACACAAAAACAAACATATGTTTAAATTGAGTGCATACTGCCAGCTCTCACACAATATTTGAAAATGTTTGAATGTTTTTCCAATGTTTCAAAGTACATGGTCTTACCACAGCTTCTTAAAAAATGACTTGATCTATTATATGCACAAAAATCCAATTATACAAACACTGATGCACATGCACGCACACCCACACACACACAAATACCCCTACACTTAAGAAGGTTGAGTGAGGGCTGTCCAAGATGCTGAGAGCAGAACTCAAGTGTTGCAGTTGGCAGCTTTATTAAGGGTGCTGAAGTGGCAACATGTTCTTAAAAAATACTGTGTGTGCAGTGTGTACATAGCAGCTCTAATATCAGGTAGGTGCCATTTTTGTAATGTGGTGATTTTCTGTTCTCAGATGCTCCTAGATTCAGCACTTTCAACCCAGCTTCTTACTCAAAGAGGCTTGGACTAGAAGGAGTATAATCTTCCTGAAAGCATGACTTTCAAACATTTTCACGCTTCTAAATGACATGAATAAAACATGCTGTAAATAGCACATGTACAAGTTGTATTTCTCAATTTCTCTCTATTTTTACTTGACTCTGCCTTTTACCTGTTTATAGAACATGCAAGCCAAATGCAGGCAGCTGGTGCAAAGTGATAAAGACATGATGTCCTCTGACTCCATGACCTTGCACATATCTTGCCTTTCAGATGCCCTCTTGGATCATGTCAACCCCGCTCCATCAACTTGAATAGACATCACTCAGTTTCCTTGACAGCAAATCGGGGTGAATGGCAGACTTGGCCTGTCTGCTCACTTTCCTACGGCCTCCTATGTAAATCTCAACCTGGTGGTGTGGAGACAAGCCATAAAAAAAAAAAGACATCTGAGGCAGGGAGGAATGTGGTTGAACCAATAATGGGGAAAAGAAAAAGGCAGATAGAGGGATGAGGGACAGATGGGAGAAATTTGAAAACAGAAGAAATCAAGAAAACAAGGATGTGGAAGAGTAACATACATCGTATCAGAGTAGAGAAGGGAGAGCAGTCATAAAAAAATGAAAAAAAAACAACCACAGTTACAGGTGAAGATAAAATTTTGATATTGAACAAGAACAATGGAAAACATAAAAAAAAAGACTAAAACGTAAGTAGACCAGGCAAAGAATGAGCAATCTTGTTTATTTTTTGGCCTCGTATCTGTTGTCAGTGATCTTCATATTTCTACATTTATGCAAATTTTTTGATGATGTCTGACATAACAGCACCTGTCGACCGACCGACAGATAGACAGACCTACTATTTACAGAAATTGGCTTTAATATTAAATGAGTTGATCCTATACAAGCTGTTTTATTTAACTAACTTAACCACATATTTAATCTTTAATTATTGATGATGTTTTATCTAATTGCTTTTCTAGAAAGTGTTTTCAAAAGTCCCATTATCCAATTTTATTCAACCTGTTCTTAAAAGGTAAAAAATGTCTTTAAAGGGGATTATTTGTCTGCTAAAAACAAAACAAAAGAAAGATTGGAAGAAGAAGTGTGAGGCTACAGTTTGAGGGACAGGAAATACCTCTGACTGGTGCAACAACAGAGTCCCTGGGCTTCTTGTCGGAGTTATTTATTAAATAAATAATGGACAAACAGTGTATTCATTTCTCTTTTCTGGCAATTACTTTAATTGGATAACCTTTTCGTTTGCTGAAGAGCACTATTTTTAACTTTGAAAGCACCGGGTGTTAAAGAACCACACTTTCCCTTGGGAGCAGCTCACACAGATAGCTTGACTGTTAATATGGAAAGAAGATGCAAGAAGTGGAAGTCAGACAGAAAAAAGCACAGACATCAAACGCATGGAAATTCCTTGTTTAAGGGGATTTTTTTTTTTTTCATTTATAAAAAGGGCTGAAATATAAAGTTTTGAAGCAAATGGATAAAAATTCTCCATACATATTAAATAAATTCACCTAGTTGAATAAAACGTTATTACCCCAAAATATGTGCATTTTTTTTAAATGTATCAACATTGCCTACCTACTGTGTGTAGTTAGCTATTCAAGGCATCACAGCTGGAAGACCTAGGATAAAAATGACCACCTGCTTCTAAGTTTAAATTATCACATTTGGAAAAGTATTAGATTATGGTTTCAAAGAAACAGTATTTAAAATATGGAGGATCTTAAACTGCAGTTGGTTCTAAATAACATCTGACTACATTTGAAAGTTTGAAAGTCGGATGTAACCTAATTACAATTTTAGAATTGTGCCAGTGAAGGTGGCGGCATTGTGGAGTACGCCTGTTATTTCCATCTTAGCTTATTCTTTTCCTCATTTTTATTTATTTATTTTTTTAATAATGATTCCCTCTGGAATCTGGTGCTGTGCAGCTGGAAGGATTTTAGCTGATAAGTTTTTACTTTTGGACAATTGTTATGATTCTCAACCAAAGTAACAAGGTGGCTTTTTTCTTATTTTGCTTTTGTTTGTTTTAACAACAGGGAGCAGATTATTAACATCTCAAAAGCTCAAATAATACAGCAACAAATCCCAGATGATGTGAAAATTTGGCATCATGGATGCAGAGCAGGAGTAAAGAGAAGATAGAGAAAGAGGGAGTTCAACCCAGGACAATCATCATCATTGGCAAACAAAATGGATGAACTCCAAGTCCTAATAAGGACCCGCTTAGGATTTTGGGAATTATTTGTTTCACTGTTTCATTACTTTTGGATCTGACACCGACATCTCCATAACCAGTTTTGTAACCATAAAACCTGACAGATTTTAAGAGGAGCAGTAAAAGCAAAGGAGGTTGATGGTGTAACATTAGCAGAACTTTAGCCTTACCATAACATAGAAAAACATGACATACAATAACATGTTTATTTACATAGTCCTAAACAACACAACGCTGATCAAAGCGCTGCACAAGTAAAAACAGGGCAAAGATAAAATTCTGAATCCTGAAAACAGCAGCATATATAAAAGTCAGACTAAGTGAAGCAGACGGTGTCAGGCTCATACCATATTAAAAGCCAAGTAGTAAAAATGTGTTTTACTACAAACATTTGCTACTTTTAATACAAGTACTTTTCCATTAGTAAAAGTAAAATACTTGTAAAACGGTTTACTAAGTTCATTTAAATCCTACAGTTACAGGATTTAAATCAGCCATAAATCCTACAATAAAACTGAATGAATAACAGAAGTTGATCTTCTGAGTGTGTCCGTTGTGACAAGAGAGACAGAATGTACTAAATCTACTTTTATAGCCATTTTAATCCCAAAAACTGATTTATGAGGAAACCTCAGTCAGATGTATTTTCTGGCCTCACACGCCTCTTTTAATGATCTAATATTAATGCAAAAAAATGTGTTTAATTGTTAAAAAGATCATTCATATTTGGATTATGCTGGCCTTATCATCGTTTATGAATGTATTTCAAGTGCTAGCACACGCTTCATAATAAACATGCCACTCACATTTCTTTAGAATTTCCCAGATCTTGCATATATAAGGATCATAAACACATGCCAAGGACTGAAAATAAAGACATCTATAAACATTCACACCACTGATCTAATTCATTCAGTCCTACCAGTTTAATATCGATCACAAGACAGATGATTGCAAATAAAAACAAGTTGAGGATGTCCATTAGAAAAATTGCTTAGGGCAGTTTTAAATGTAAGAGAAACTTTTTGTCAATTTCCTTATTAACCAGCTGTGGGTTTGAATGTGGACACACAAGGCTGTTGCTCTGTAAACCACTGCAGACCTTTCTCTAGCACTTTATTTGAAGGGGTGTGCATAAAACTGACATGACACTGTCACAAACATGACATAACACCTGTTATGAACATGAAGAAGTCTTCATGAATGTCTATGACTGTTGTCATGAAGTGTAATTTGTTCAAAGTGTCATGACTTACCAATTAATGCAATGTTGTCAATTTTAATGTACTTTTGATGCAACTTTTAGCACAATTGTACATTAAAAGTGTCATTATTCACCAAATTTATGTAATGTTTTGTTTTTTTATGCAATGTTTGTGACAATGTCATGTCAGTCTTATTCACACCCCTTCAAACAAAGTGTTGCCGACTTTTCTTTCCCTTTTTTGTTGATTCATATCTTCGCTACTCATCTACCATTCTGAGGAAATTGTTTTCCCTATTTAAATTTGCATAGAAATTGTGTAAAATTAGCTTTACATTTTTTCCTCCACTTTTGTGCTACCTGAATTGGCAACACAGGCCTTGCCAATTCAAAATTTGTTTGTAAAATGGGAAAAGAATATCCTGTTTTCAAGTGTTTAACGGCTCGAAAAACATGAGTTATTTATTTAATAATTCATCCACGCAATATATTTGATTCTTTAACAAGTGGCATCAAGTGACGGTATGTTGTGTTTACTTCTTTAATCTGTATGTACTTTCATCGTCATCCCTTTTATCGGAAACTTCATTATCAAATAATTCTTGAATCCTTTTAACTTTGAAAGGCATTGGTTTCTGTAAGATCAAACATGACGAGGTTGAGTGTGCAGCAAGAATATAACTTTCACTTTGTATCCCCCATAATTAACTAATCTGACAAAGTAATTACATATTTATGCTTAAATGGGAACGTGTCCGTTAAGAGGCTGCAAGAAAGTGTGATAACTAATGTGTTTCATGGGAGCTGAAAAATGCCAGCGTTTTGTTACGCTCAGCTGTGAGACAGGACATGGAGACATGTATCACAGAGAATGAAAGGGTGTGTTATTTATTTTATATATTTTTTTATTTACTATTACTCTCCATTTTATGATGAAAGGTCAGGGTAAACATTTACACAGGCGTGGCTAATTGATGTGAACTGCAAAGGGAATGCATTAGATACACTTAGCTGAATGAAGATTAACTCTAAGCGTATGTGTTTGTGTGCAAATGTTACTGAGAAGGGCGGCATTTCTGGGTGTGCATCACTGTGATCATTATGTGTGGTGTCTACTAGCGTGTCCTTTCGCTTGCGTGTCAGTGTCTGTCCTGATGCACTTTGTGTATTTCGGCCCAGGGGAGGTACGTTATTGAACTGACCCCTGTAGTGTGACAACAGCCAAGTCTGAGGTAATCCAAAAGCCTAAACATCAGTTGCCACCAGCAACCAAAATGTATTAAAAATTAAAGCAGTCACTCCGAACAAAGTACGCTTTGTTGCTATCATCTTTTCAACTGGGGCAAGTGAGGTCTTGATGTTTGTGTGTTCGTTCTTTCCTGCGTGTGTATTTGGGAGCTGTTTTGCAGTATGCTACTATAGAAGGATGAATGTGAGTTAAGATGAATCCATAGGAGGATTCCTATGGATTCCGCCTATGGAATCCATAGGAATTTCACTTATGAGAATAATAGCACGTGTGTTTGTGCTGCTTCGTTTATTTTGCTAAGCTTACACAGGCAAATTCAAGGATCTAGCCAGTTTAATTAGCTTTTCTTATTAAATCTGAAATTAGAACATGTTTTGATAAATAGGGTTGTTCTATTATTTGCAGATATATATATA
>CAEFZY010017461.1:0-20366 GCA_903066815.1 Brachyrhaphis roseni | reverse complement strand
TAATGGTGCTAATACTAATGGTGTTAGTATATTAGAGCTAGCTAATGCTGCTAGCTCTAATACTAACGGTGTTAGTATATTAGAGCTAGCTAATGGTGCTAATACTAATGGTGTTAGTATATTAGAGCTAGCTAATGGTGCTAATACTAACAGTGTTAGTATATTAGAGCTAGCTAATGCTGCTAGCTCTAATACTAATGGTGTTAGTACATTAGAGCTAGCTGCACTGAAACTGCACTGAAAACAGCCCTTTAAACCATTCAGACTATCAACACAAAAAAGACACAATCAAAACTGTCAGATGACTTTATTACTCCGTGATAATAACTCAAATAGTCCACATGTATTTTTCTTTCTTTCCTGCTTACGGAAAGTTTCTGTTTATATCTTAGAAGGGATGGAAATCTCATGTTTGGCTTGTCTTGCTTTTGCATTTTGAACATAAAAGATATAAAACCTCAGATTTCACAAACGAGACATTAACATATATGGACAATCCTCACGAAAACCTTTTATTACAGCAGAAAGCACAAAGCAGAGTCTGGACATTCTGTATTAATTAATCAAATTATTGAATTTTGTTCCTGCATAATTTTTACACAGAAATATTCTCATAAATGTTTGTGAAAAACTTCCTCCATTTTGTAATTTAGGCATCTTTTTACAAGTTAATTACAAAATACTTTTCATCAGATTTTCCTTCCAACCACTGGAGGAATGAGTCCAGTGAGGACGATCAGATCTGATTATTGTTTTCAGCACAATGCAGTGAATTGGGAAAAAATGCCTACAGTGCAATAAAGACCTGATGCTGCAGCTGTGTTATCAGAACGCTGAGACAACATTGTCTTTGTTTTTTTCATCTGCTTCATGGGCCATTTCTAATCCTGCTTCTCTTTCAGACATTAAATTCCTCAAAGTCATTTTACTCTCCATCTGATGATGGAGAGGATCCACATGCCTCCTCCATCCGGACTCACCGCTCCGGTTCCTCCTCCGTTTTTAAGCTGCAACTACATCTGAAAAATAATCCAACTTCTCCATTTGCATTCAGACATAAAGAAACAAACATTTAAGCACCATGATGCAGCCTGAAAGTGGAGGAGAGCTGCGTTAAGATAATCATCGTATCACAACAGAAAACGTAGATTCATGTAAGAAAACTACAATTTTCTGCAATTAAAGATAAAAGGTTTTTATTGAAAACAGCAGCTGAGAAGTTTTGTGAAACTTTCTTTACAAAGACGATGGGCTGCAGCTTTAATTTTCCATTGTGTTGCTACCGTCTCATTTTCACGTTGTTCTATTATACGCATCATTTTAAAGGATTTTCTTTGTATTTTTAAAAATAACATACAAACAGAACAAAAAGCTTGTTAAAATCCATTTCTGTGGCGGCTGAAGCAGAACAAGTTGGAGCTGGATGTAATCATCTCTGGTGCTATTGATGATTTATGATTGTACCTCCATGATTGGAGCAATCTCTAAGCATTACATCCATTGGTGTTTGGAAAAATAAATAAAATATCAAGAAACGCGTTTTTTTCACCCAGATAATTTCCCAGACTGCTTTGAGTCGGGTAATTACACGATCCTGGCTGAACGGCGACTGTGTTGAGCTGAAGACTGGAAATCAGACGAAGACCCAGTTAACACGAAGAAAACTGGAAACCAAACATCCATTGATTTCAGTGTTTGGGTTGAATATTCTGTGTAATTAGATCAATAAACCTTGATTAGATTATGATAAATTGGTCTAATTAAAGTTAAATTTGGTCCCAATTGTCTTGTAAAGTTTAAGTTTTACATATTTGCTTACAGATTTACACATGTTTTCGATCAGGCGTGTCAAAAATCTGAATGTTCTTAAAGGGCCGGTTGCGCCAGAATGCACTGATAAAACCCATCAAACTGTTAACATATGAACAAATAACTGTTCAATAAGTGTTTCTTAAAATTAAATAATACTGAACATCCAGGATTTTGTGATATTTTTAGTGGTTTCTTGCTTTCAAACTTACAGATTTTGTGGATCTGATTTAGTAATATTTACCATATTGGCTGATATTAGTTGACCTGAAGTAAAGCTGAGGCAGCACTGACCTAAATCCACATTTTTTGATAAATTTTGAGAAAAAATTTGCAGTAAAATTTGAAAAAATGTGAGCATCTGTTGATTCTATGTGAATTTTTGAGAAAATGATAATTATTTGGTGGGAATTATTGATGTAGTTTGGAGACTAAAGGGCCACATAAGAAGCTACGGCGGGCCAGATTTGGCCCCCGGTCCTTGAGTTTGACACGTGATTGTCAAATAAAATTTAGTAGCAGATAAGAAAAATACAAATTCAAGAATGATTGACCCAGAAGTTATTGCGATAAATTATAATATTTTTGTTTTGAAATAATTTTCAAGTAATATTACAATAATAATGGAATAATAATGCAAAACACAATGTCAAACTTTAAATTCTAATAAATATTTAACACTGGAAGTGAAAAATATTTTTAAATATCCAAACTAAAAAAGCAAAACAAAATGAATTATGAAAAACAAAATTGACCTTCAAAAAAGGATTGAGACAAAAACACCAAATTGAAGAGTTTTCTCATCCAGTTTTTGTAAAAAAGAGAAAAATGATAGAACAAGCAAAATTATTGAGCTTATATTAATTTATTATGCGATTAATTGATTTATTGCGGCAGGCCTTCATGTCCAAACAATTATTTTTCTAATTATTTTTGTTGACAAAGTCATTTTTAAAGCTTTTGGATTCCAGGAAAAACACAAATTAAAAAAAAAAATGGATCGTCACCAGAAACTGACCACTTCTTCAAATCTTTGGTGGATTATCTGGACTGTGCATCTCATCACATTGAAGTAAAACTAACAGAAAATGATTGTCTCAGTTGTTCAGAGATCCAGATGTTGCCTAAACTTAATGCAACAACTCTCTAAACTCTAAACGTTTGGTTTTCCGTCTCCTCTGTAAACCGTCAGCCAAACCGACACCAGGAACTGAATTTGTGGATCCGTCAAAACAAAGCCTCTAATTTCCTTTCCTCTGGCTTTGTTTTGTTTTCTCCTCATTCTGAGTTCAGCTTGAAAGTCAAAACTAATTTGAGAGCGAGTGCAGCGAGAGTCTGCAAAAATAATTCTGACACAACAGTGAAAGGAAAGCAGACAGATTCTGGCTAAATGCATATTTTCATACCCGGATATTAAGCCTTCTTGAGTCGACACAAACACTAATTTCCCTGCTGCAGTTTCATTTCATTCGCTGTTCCGGGTGTCACACCTATCAGACATAATTGGGCCATTTAGCCAAACTGAATGCGTTTTCTCTTCTTCTACTGTTGGCGGTTCGACGTTCAGCTGCCTGGATGTTGATTCACGTCACGGCTTTGGCCTCGTTAAAAACAGGGAAGGTGGGAATAAAACTGGCCCTTTTAATGGTCATTTTATGGTTATAGTGTGAATTTTTCCTCACTATTAATAAACAAACCAACAGGAGAAACTCACAGCAGTCTAACTTTAAACCACATCAGTTATTTTAAAACTTTCTTTCAAAACTAACATCTAGAAAGTTTTATTTTTCTTCAGGTCATTTTAATACTTTAGATATTTTAAAGTACATTTATTCATTCTTTTAACGTATAATGTCTGTCAGTGAGGTGCCAACAGGTTTACCTTCACAGGTGGAGAGTTACAGCTTTCGCTGTGATGCTCCACTTCATATATGCATAAAAGTTGATTAGACATTTATTCAGGTTTAATTGAGACAGAAAGAAAGGGAGAAAGCTGGTGGAAAAGATTGAAAAGGAAAGAAAGAAACCAGAGTAGAGAGGAAAATAAAACTCATCAGTCAGTTTCCACCTGCAGAAAGAGAGAATGACATGATGTATAGCGGCGGCTGCAGCCCGACGGATCTGAAAACTCCTTTAACATTTTAGTCCATGTGTGTGAGATGTGAAGCAAACATCATTATTTTACCAGATTTTCCAGTTAATTTATCACTATTGATGGATTAGGAGTTAATTAGGAGAAAATTGATTTGGTTCTTGATTCTTTTTGCCTCCAGAGATTTTCATATTTGGTGAAGTTTAAAAAAATAAAATAGTAAAATAGTGAAGGTGTGAAATTGGGATTGTATGTGATAGATCGGCATAAAAATAAAAATACTTTCATTTTCTGAAACAGTTAATCTGATTAATCACAATTAGTCAATTACTGAAATAATCTTCAACTAATTTAGTAATCGATTCATCGTTAGCTGGAGAGGACACTCAATAAAAGGTCATTTACTAAACAAAAAAAAACATTTTCAGAGCAAAAATTGTATAAAAATATATACATTTAGCACTTAAAAAACTTTTGTCTAAATATATTCTCAGTTGGGATTTGGGTGTTTTATTTTCTTGTCACTTGGGCCAACATCAAGTCCAAAGTGTTCAAAACTAACAAAAATTAAGCTAAAAAAGCATTTTTTATTTGTTTTTCATTGTAAATGCAAATGTTTAAAATATTTTACTGTATTAACAGAAAGGCGTCTAGTTTTCTAATTCTTTTAGATTCAATTTAACAAATTCATTCAGTCTTTGGATCACTGTCTTTCAGAACTCTTTGGATATAAACAGTTCTACTTCTTATAAAGGTTTGGTTTAAAACATTAGTTCTTTGTTTTGTACTCAACATTTAAAAAAAAATAATTCTTCAACTGCAATTGGGGACCAAAAAAAATCAGTCCAAGGACTACAAATGGCCCTCGAACCACACTTTGGACACACTTTGAGCAGATTAAATCGATCTGAATTTTAAATAATGCCGAGACGCTGAAAGACTGATTTTTATTTTTAGTTTTTTTCTGTTTTTAATTAGCAGATTTTCTGTAAATGAGAACAGAAAACATCACGACTTGAGTCTGTCTCTTTTAATTAGCAAGTTGCATTATGAATCTAAAAGTTATTTTCCTCGTTTGTATTCGCTTTCACACGGTTAAAGGCCGAATCAATTAAAAATGGCGTTAAAGGAACAAAGAGTCAGAAACGCTGCTGGAAATATTCTGACATGCAAGAGAGAAAAACTTAACGCTGCCATAAATAATAAAGTTTCTTTTACTGAAACTTCAGAAAGATTCAAAACCAAATAAATAAAAAACTGGAGGAAGTCCAGTGGTTCTCTTAAGTGCCTCTGAGCGGTCAGTATCTTACCAGCAGCAGATAAAAGTTTGACATCAAAGCTGAGATTTTTGTCAGAATAACTGGTAACATAAACTTTTATTGCGTTGACTAAGAAAAATGAATGAATTAGAGTAAAGAAGGTTTTTGTTTTGCTGAGTTAAAGACTCAGAGTGAAGAGCTTTTTACTCATCATTACTTCTGTCAGTTCAAAACCGTTTTATCTTCCTTTCACCCACTGGGGGTTGAAGGTTTTCACATTTTCCAGAACTGAACAAAATGTTCCAGTAAAACACATTTCAGTTCAAGTTGTTTGAGTTTTGATGAAACAGAAGAAAGGAAAATATTGATTTTCATTGAGAAATTCTTTAATTTCTCCAAAATGAAAATGTTCCAGTTTGAATTAAGGAAAGATTAAATCGGTTCTGGGTCAGAAGAAAGGTTTTTCATCTGAATTATTTTCAATATAAAAAAACAGAAAAAGAGATTAAAGCTCAAAAGATAAAGCTGCAGTTTGTTACTTTCATAAAACAAAAAGGTTTTATGTATTTGTTAAAATGTTCACTTGTCATTACAGTATAAGACAGATAATCTGTGAACAAAAAAGAAAAGAGCTCCTCGGCCTTCTCCCAGCGCTAACTACATAAATAAATCACTCAGTCAGAAATAACCAGACAGAGCCAGGAGGAGGGTCTTAGCGCTGTCAATCACCCTCATGCACCAGTGCTTCATCATGAATGCTAAAGCTAGTTAGCATAGCCACCAATGGCAGCGGTTTTCCTATAACAATAATCTGCTTCTACACCACTAACACATTTAACAGCACATACATGAGCATGACTGACAGCACTAAGACTTGCCTTCTGGGTTTCACAGTTTTAATAAATATATTAAAAAAACATTTTTGTAAAAGTTACATTCTGAAAGTCTAGAAAGTCTTTCTAGAAAGTCTTTCTAGACTTTCATTTGTCTAGAAAGTCCAGTTTGTTTGTTGAGGTTTGAACTCGTAATCGAACTTTGGTCCACCTGAAAACCTCGGTCTGGGTTCGGTTGAACAGAACTCTGGTGTGGTTTGAATGCAAATGAAAACACCAAGCGGACCGCAGACCGCTCCAAAAGCAGGAAGTGGACTACAGCACAAGGCATTCTGGGAAAATACAAGCAAAACAAACATGCTAGCCTAGCGCAAGAGTTATCCTACAAATGGTAAAATCTGACGCCGCTCCATTTTTGTTTACATTTCATAAAGAAGGAAGTTGCACTCTGTGTCTTTTTTCAGAAGTTTTTATGTTGTTTCCTTCAGTGGTTCCTGGCGCAGTGCCCCCGCAGGCGGGGAGGAGAACAGCTAACAAATGTTGACACTTTGGTCCCAAATCAAACCGAATCTACTGGACTATCAGGAAAGAAAACTTCCTTAAATTCAGCTTGAGATCAATTAATTAACAAAACTAATTCTGAAGTCAGTTCATTTTTTAGACTAAAATGGTTTTGGAAAGTCCTCCAGATGTAAATAGCTTCTTTTACATTAAAATCTGATGCAAACTGCTTTCGATCCAGTTCAGGTGTGAACTCTGATAAACCAGGTACGATGCGTCCTCAGCTGCCCTCCGATCTGAAAGAGAAAAAAACCATGAGGATTTTCCCCGATCATGCGTTAAACTGATAGTGAACCCTGGAATCCGGAGGGACACAAAGCCCTCTCCCAGCTTTCCTTTTAAGCTGTGCAAGCGTTAGCACCGATATAGCGCCCGCTTTCCACCTTTGAATGCACCAAACAAACCGAACTCTTTAACAACACGGGACACCTGGCCCTTTCAGATCACAATCCATGAGTCATCAGGAGGCGAAAAAAAAAGATTCCTGATTTTATTTGGAGTTGGACAGATCCCCGGCGGTGGAGGCGAAGACAAAGGCTACAGAGGGAGAGCAGGAATGGGCCCTGGCACCTGACGACCCGGCTGCTCAGACGAGGATTAGCATCCACTTTGCCCGTCGTTTCCCGGCTCAGGCCTGAACCAACACCTCGGCGCTTCAAAGCGCAGGATGAAAAGGAGGCCATGGATGGTCAGTGGCTTAGAGAAGCTCTGTTTAAAATGGCAGGGATAAAAAAAGGAGGCTGGTTTTTGATGTGCCGTGGAGAGCAAGACTCTTCTTCTGCTGCCCTGCGATGTTTCAGTTTCAGCCTGGAACAGTGGGGAAAGTTTCTGCGTTTCCATTATGAATGACTGCAGACGTTTGTCAATGTTCTGCTAATGTCAAAAAAAAAAACCCAACAATTTCACAGTTATGGTGTTTCCATTAAATAGAAAACACAATTAAAATAAGTCACTAAAACACGCCACAACATGATCCTCCTACCACTTCCTGTCTTCTTCTTTTTCATGGTTTCCGCCAGTAGAAACATCCGGTTTTGATCATGTGACTTGCATGAAGCGAAAACAGTGTTTCCATTGCAACTTTGCAAAATAAACCAATTTTATAGTTAGAAAATACTTTGAGTTTTTGCAGTGTAAAACAAAATTCTTAGAGCTTCACCTTTTGAATTTAATCACTTTTCAATAACAGTAATGTAAACACACATATAAAACATCAAATAAAAACAATAAAATAATAAAAATCACACCTTTTTGTGCAGAAAGTCATGAATATTTATTTGCTTGGAGCTTTGAGATTACAACCACAAGGACACTGTGCAAAGAAAGCAAACACCAAGCCGCGCTGACGGAGCGTTTCACGGACCCAAGTGATAAATCTGCACCAGGAGTTCATGCTACAAACACAGAACGGAGGCGGCAGGACGAGGCACACACAAACTACATGAATAAATCAATACACTTAAAAATATTCTGTTCATTTAGATTCTGCTTTAAATGTAATAAAAGGGGCTTTTATTCCTTTCAAAAACCAGAGAGACGCCGTTTAGTTTTCATGCAACACGTTGAGGCGAAACATTTCCTTAAAGATGCTGGAGCAAAAAAATACAATAATAACAAACCGTCTCCCTACGAAGCTGCTGTCCGTTACAACGCAGTGATTTAATAAACAAACATTTCGGATAATAAACAAGAAAGGAATTGGAAAAAGTGTTGAACATTTTAAAATGATCAGAATATAATAAACGTAGAAGCTTATAAAGTAACGTGTAATGATGTTTCCATTTCTAACCTTCTGAATTTCATGTGTCAACTTGAGATATTTTATCAACTTTAAAAATGGTTTTATGGCTGTTAGTTTACGTAAAAAGAGAAAAGTTTGGGGTTTTTTTACCTTTTATTTATCCACTTTCACCTAAATAAAAGCTAAGATCAGCATTGAAGGTGGATGTTTCTTTAATTGCTGATTTTTATCCCCCCAGTGCGTTAAAATAAAAGATTTATATTATTTGATCAATTTTAAAGATCAGATCTTAATAGTTTTTCAGGAAAGGAACAGTTTTATTTCTGATTTATAAAAAAAAAAATCACCATTTACCCAGAATAATGAAGTAAAATACTTCTAATGTTGTAAAAACTTCAAAAGATAAAAATGATCAGAGTAAATAGAAAAACTGTTAAAAAACACAATCAGCTCTTTATTAAAACATAAATGACCTGTTTTGTAATTGTCAGATCAGTTTTATCGATTATTGTTGGAATCCCTTACATTGCGCCTTTCTGACTGCATGAAGTAGGCAGAAATGTCGCTCCATTCGCTGACTTAAAGAAATTCAAGCGCAGATGAGAGAAAACGTCATTAATGTTCATTAACATTTGTTACAAACTGAAATTAAAGATTAAAACAATATTTAAAAAAAAGATTCTTATTGATCCAGCAAAAAATGAAACATTTCTGTGGAGTTACTTTGGAAAGTGTGCGCTTAGTTAGATGTGATGTAAAACCAGCAGGATGGAAGGAAAACAACGTCCTGCTGACAGTCAGACATGGTGGAGGAGGCGTCATGCTGAGGGGCTGATCAGAAAATCCCAGAGGAGAAATTTATTTCTCAAAAGCACAAAGCTGAACCACTGAAAATAAAGACAAAAACTAATTATTTATGCATGCTTTTGGAGGGGTCTAGTCAAAGCCTTGATTTAAATCAAACTGTGATCGTATTGAAACAATCCTGCAAAGAGTCATTATGAAGTTTGCATCGTTTTTTATTTACTCAGGTTATTTTTTCTGATATTATTTTGATCTGAAATATTTAATTTGACAAAAAAAACAAAAAAATTTTTTTTATCCATTTGGTTTTTTTTCAGCTCAATGCAGTTTTTATTTTCTAAATAAACTGTAAAAGTAACTAAAATACTTTGAAGCTGATTAAATTCCTGTTTAGAATATAATAACCAAGCAAGATATTATTCATTATAATTGAATATAATTAAAAATTATTATTAATTTTGTCGTCAAATTAATGTTTTTAGGCAGAATGGGAGCTGAAATGTATTTTAACTGTAATTATCAATATTATTGACTTTCCAAGACAATTAAAACATTAAACTAAGAGAACTGTGTAATCCTAAACAATTAGCAGATATTTGATATTTACCTAAAACATTTTTTAAAAACCCGGTTGAAGTGGCTGCATTTGGGAAAAACAGGATTTTTTTAATTTGAATTTTTTTTACCATTTCAAGAACCAAAATATGGAAATAAAAGAAAACCTGAAACTGTTTCTCCTCCCCATGAATGTGAAAACAAACTTCCACTAATATATCAAATTTTATTAGTCTTATATTAATGTGGGGAATATTCACACTTTAAAATGACCAAATGTGCGTCTTTGTTTTCATATAGAATTTCTTCTGTGCCAGACATAAAAATATACTAGAAAACTCTAAAAAAAAAAAAAGATAATAAGCTGATTGGTATTGCTGTAAGTTACTGATTAATAATATATTTTAAAGTTGATGGCAGAGAAGATAAAACGCACTACAAACAAAAACAAAGAAAACAGCATTAAGCTCGATAGAAAATGAGGATATTGTTCTTTTTTTAAACATCCTCACGCTGCTGCAGCTGCTGCTGGTTCTCCTCAGTCGTCGTCGCTTTTGCTTTTATCTGACAGATCCTGCAGGAAGAGAGAGGCGGCAGTCAGAAAGCAGCGTTTATGTTTTCAACTGTCAGCTGAACATTAGAGGAGGAACTCTGGAGAAAAACTAGAAATCCTTCCGGGTTTTCGCTCGGTATCAGTGTTGCCTCCCATGCTAGTGGCTAGCGCCCAGAAGCTAACTGCTACTGTTTTAAGCTAAGTTTTCCTGGGATTAAAGCGCCTCCGTCCTGCTGTTCCTGGATGAAAACAGCCACAGAAACGTCTGGTTTAACATCTGAACCGGTTCACACGGTGTTAGCCTCAAACATCCTTTTTCCATTTCCTGGTTTGTTTTTTGACCTAAAGTTTACATAAATGACACTGCAATGATACCTTTGACTTTCTTTTCACCTGAAGTATAGATTTTTGTGCGACCTGATGACCTAAGCTGGTAAAGAGATTTAAACCTCCAATAATAAGAAATGTGTCAGAGCTGGAGACAAAACGTTCTGAAAGTGGACAGTTCTGCCGTAATCCCTGTTGGATGTGAACATAAACCTACCATATCGTCCAGGTCGTCGTCGCTGTCGTCGTCGCTCACCACCGGCTTGGCCTTCCCGCGGCTTTTCCTCTTCTTGCCTTTGTCGTGGCTGCGCCCATCCCGACCCAGCTTGATCTTCACCCGCACAGACTTGGCTGAACAAAAATTGGAGAACAGAACCAGGGTTAAGTATCGCTTTGTGCACTGTAAAAACACAAAATCCGACCAAGTATTTACAATTAGTCTCTAGTGCAAATATCTTAGTGCACTTGAAATAAGATAAAACTAACAAGTAATTTTTCAATGAGACAGTCTGAATATGTTCTTACATCTGTGAACAAATTAAGGCTTAAAAAGGTTTTAAGTACATTAACATGTAGAGTTGTTATAACAGGTTTCTATTTCAGTTTAAAGTTTATTTTTATTTTGTTTTCAGTAGGAAGGCACCGAGTCGACCTCCAGCGGTGATTTCTAATGAGATGACACGGTTGATTTTCAGTGTGTGTGTGTGTGTGTTTTAAAGTCTGTGTGTTACCTTCGGCCTCTGAGTCATAGTCGTCATCATCATCCTCATCGCTGTCATCCTCGCTGTCTTCGTCCTTGGCAATCTTCTGTCTGGCACTCTTGAAAACAGACTGGAGAACAATGGAGTCCTCGTATATCTGTTATTAAAAAAAGAAAAATGTCTTTGAACTGAAGGTTAGGAAAATTATTTAAAGCAGCAGCAGCAGCAGCCGTTTCTCAACAGATCGATCCCTTTGGGACCAGAAGGCTCAACTATGAATGGTGAATTTTAAGTTGTTAAAATGCATTTTGGGAAGAAAAACATTATTTCCCGCCATCTTATTAAATAACAAACACAAATTGCATGTGTGAAAATGTAAAATCCCCAACAAAGGATTTCAAAAAGGTCCAAATTAAGTCACTGCAAAGTGACGAAATGTTGAGGCGATTAATCGGATTAATTGATTATTGTCAACTAATCTGAACTGGAGAATACAAACTCAAAAAAAGGCCATTTACTGAAAGAGCAACATATTCAGAGCAGCAATTAAGCCACAACTGTTCAAAAATACACACATTTATTTAAGATATATAAAAAAAGGTGTGTAAATATTTTTACAAAGAAAAACTCAGCAGAGTTTTAGCTTCACCAAATTCTGTAAAAAAAAAAAAAATGCTGCTTTGTCTCATTTTAGACAATAAAATGTTTATTTTCTTATTCAGAAAATTAGTTTACATGAATTTGAAACGCTAATCAGCTAATACCTGTACAAAAAACAAAACAAAAAAATACTTTGTTGCCAAAATGGGTTAATATGAGGCATTGTTTGGTCCAGAAGACAATATGCAGCAGAAATTACAAATGGGTAATTAGACTATGAATGTCCCCAGAGTGAGACTTGTTCAAAGAAAAGCGCTGCAGAGTTGATCTGAAAACACGAGGAGGTGAAGGATTAATTAGAGAAAAGCTGTTTGTACCTGGGATCCCTCCAGGTTGAAGGTTTGTGCGTTTTGACACAGAAGCATCACGTCCTTCTCAAGGTCGCTCAAACTTCGGTATTTATGGTTTCTCACACGCTCCTGTTATCAGCAAGGAAAAATGATATGTTTTTTAAGACTCTGAGTTATCTACAATCACACTGAAGGTCTATATTTTCTCATATTAATGAATTTTAAACCTACAAATAATTATGATCAAAGCTGCTACAAAACTTCATAATCTCATGAAAATTATTCAGAAACATCTAATCCCCCAAAAAACAGAGATATTTATGTGGTACCTAACATTTTACTAGGCAGGTGGAGATTAAACAAAAGCCCTTTCTAAACCTTCATCAGGATCTTATTTTTAAGTTTGGGCTCATGTCACTCAGCAAACCTTGATCTTCTTGAAGTCGACGGGTTTTCTTATCAGCTCGTAATATTCTGGCAGTTCCTTCCTGGACGGCAGCTGCACAAACACCTCACTCAGCTGCCTGCATGACCTGGAAACAGAAAATAAACGTTAAAACTGGGAATCACAGGTCAGAGAACAGACTGTAAAATACTGTCGTTAGTTTATAAACCTCTGAACGGCTGAGCACCACAAACATTAAAGACCTGCTGTTGTTCTGTCAACCTTCCAGACCCCTCAGGTCTTCTGGTTCTGCTCTGCATCCAGAACCAGAACCAAACAAGGAGAAGCAGCATTCAGCTAACAAACAAACTTCCAGAAAACTGTAAAAAGTTCCTTTACATCTAGACTAAAAGCCTAGATGTTTACATTTACAGTTCCTTTTGAAACACAATAAGTGAAGCATTGACCAACATTTTGATGTGTATTGATGATTTTGATGATGGCATTCATCAAAATGTAACGTTTGTTACTGGTTTCTCAATTGATGACTGACCCGTCTGATGGTTTTATGACTTTTTATTTTTGTGCTTTTCTGATGTAAATCACTTTGAACTGCCTTGTTGCTGAAATATGCTACATAAATGAACTTGATTGATTGATTAACGACCAAAAACATTGACTAACTCAGAAAAATTCAGCTTTGTATTGCAGAAATAAAGAAAAGTAGATCAGTGTGTAAACAGCAGAGCTGTCATAAAGATCAGAAAGATAATTATGACCCACAAATGTTAAAAAAAAAAAAAAAACTAGAGCAACAACCAATTTATGGAGGGGAAAAATGTATAAGTATGTATTAATTATCAGATTTCCAGGCTGAAAGACCATTTAACTGAAGCGATTCAGTTTTATAATTAGCAACTAATAAGAAGAGTCCCTGTTTTATGAAGTTTAAAGGAAAAGGGAAGAACATATTTGCAGTTTATACCTTTAATTTTTAATAAGCTCAGTCCTGTTCATGTTGCAGAAATCCACATTTATTAAAGTTGAAGTTAAAAGGTTGTAAAACCAAGTCCAACATGTTGGCAACCCATGAATATTTATTTACCAGCTCATGTAGAAGCAAAGATTACCAAGGTTGTTCACTACCTGAAGTTTCCCCAAAGCTAATTTCCCCAGAGAAAGAAAGAAGGGGGATCAGATTTTAGTCAGCAGAAGTAGTTTCCTCTAATACATTCATCTTGTAAACAGACACACTTGATTGCTTCTGTCAGAAATATTTTCTCCCACAAGTTTTCAATACCAACAACACAAGCAGCTCCAAATCTGAACCATCTGCTTCAAAGCGTTAACATGACCGCTTCACCGGCGGTTTGTGCCAGGAGACTTCCTGTTGTCGTGTTTACAACCAGCTCAGTTATTACTTTTTCAAAATTTGATACGATCTTAAAAAATGGACCAGAGTTTTGATTTTAATCACAACTTCAACAGCCAGGATGGGATAAAAAATAAATAAAAAAAAAAAACAGCAACTCTTTCATCCACTTAAGCAGATGTCTTCTCGTGTTTGTCCTGGATGATTTGATAATACGGCTAATGAAGAGTTGTAAAACGATGGTTGCTATTAATCTTCTTAATGACAATCTGTTAGTGGACTGAACTCTCTGCTGCTGCGTTTGCTGAAATGCCTGCAGGAGTTCTGGAGTGTTTTGAGATTAAAGCGACACCAACACACTAAGTCTCCCATCAGAAAGTATCGCAAAGCAGCAAACAAAGTTTTTTCCCCTCAAGATTTTCTTTTTATTGTCAGAAAAAGCAAGAACTTCCATCACTGGTGACAAGTCTTTTACATCTCTATGGAGGAGTTTTGGCCAACTCTTTGTTGCAGAATTGTTTGCAGGCACAACTTTCTAATCAGTGATGGGATTTAAACATGTTCTTTTGATTGATTTAGTTACCTCTGGGATGTATTATGTGTGTAAAGTTGAAAATGTCTGTAAAGTAGCAAGGTGTGTGAACTGCAATCTGCCAAAATGACGGAGAGGACTCAGATTTTTCCTTCACTGTTATCGTGTATATATATATATACACATATAAAGCATTTTTTAACATCTGAAGGTAAAACAGTTACTTGATTGTGCTATAAATCAAGTAATGTGCCTGGAAATATATAATGCTCCCCACCTGTTATGTAAAGTTGACTTCTTTGAGCGTTACATCATGCTCTAATGTCATTCCCTCCTCAAAATATACCTGGAGTATTGCTTTGACTGTTTCATGCTTGTTTAAAAAGTCTTTTGGCATTCAGCTGGGCAAAACGACTGGGTAGACTTAGCTCCGCCTTCGAGGCGCAGCTCCTCCCCACTCAGCTCCTTCAGACTAGCCAAGAGCAATTGGCAAACACCTGGTGGAATTGCTGAGCTCATTACAGGAGCTACTTCTCAGAGCAACGCTGGTAAAAACGTTGTTAAAGGGTTAAAAGAGGAGCCATGTTGAGACGACTTCCTGAAGGCGGAGTTTCAGAAAGAGCAGGAGCTTCTTAAAGAAACAGGGGCCCAAATTCAAGGCCTTAAATAAGGAAGTCGAGCTTTTTTTTTGTCATATTTCATATATACAGCATTTTAATAACAACTAAAGGTAACAGTTGTATGATTGTGCAATAAAATGGCACGATGTGCCTGGAAAACATATTTTTAATAAAAACTTTTAGATATATAAAAATTATTTTTTAGTTCAAGCATTTATTCATATTCTGCTTTAGTCTCTTTGTTTTCTAATTAGATGGAAACCAAAATGTTTATTACATCTCTAATCTCAACAATCAAGGTTAAAAATATATAATATGAAGGCCTCAGGAGACTCAAATATAACCTAACCCTGTAGTCTGATATAATCTGTAAAGTTCCCTGGATATGGAGTCAGGAAAAATATCTTCAGATGTCTGCCTCGCAGTGTGACGGAACCATGAATGATTGCAATTCCTAGAAACCTCAGAGCTGCCTGGTTTGTTTATTTATGGCTCTTGATGTGAGATCAGGAAAACAACTGATCCCAGAACAGTTCTCTGTAGGTGTGGCGGCTGTTTATCTGCTGAGATTTCCACACTGACAAACCTTCATGTGTTGTAGAGAGGAAATGAAGCTTTGCTACTAGGCTACAGTCATAAGAGTTTTATTTTTTACTGTTTCACACAGTTTGGAGGTTGTTATGTTTATTTATTTGGATGAGAAAAAACAAAAGTCTTCAGTTTGGTGCTTTGGGCTCAACTGTCCCATTCTATTCTTTGTTATTGACAGGCCAACAGCTTTGAGAATAACAATTAACAACAAACAGAGGAAGGAATTTGACATCTGGATTTATAAAAAATATCAGTTTTAATCATATTTGAGTGGTTTTTCAGCTAAAAGTAAAAACTTGAACATTATTACAGGATCAGTCAGCATGAAAACTGATTTTTTATTTCCTATAGGTAAAGACTTTTTTTGGAGAGGCACTAATTAAAGTCTGCAATCAGGATTATAGGAGGACCGAAGGAGAGAGATGCTGTTAATCAGCTCAGGCCCCAAGCAGCATCTCGCTGTCTGGTTTTTCTCCTGCTGCCTGAATGAAAATTTGGCCGCCATTAAAGCAGCGAAGGGTCGAACCGAGACTTATTCAAGGAAAAAGATTCATTCTTTTTTGAGTGAATTTGAAAGAATCCCAGCGTGGGCCGATCTTTTTTTAATCCTATCAGGTTCTCCCAGAATGTGTCTGAAAATAGGTTAAAAATGAGAGGATTAATAATGAAGACTTAAAACAGAAAAAAATGTATTGTGGGCCACTTGGCACATCATGAAGCTGAGATTAAATTATTAAAAATAAAATCTTTCAGATGTACAAAAATAATTTTGTCTTTTCTCCAGGTTTGAAAGTAAAAAATATAAACCTTTCTTTTTCACTATTATGTATTTTCCAAGCAGATAGAGGTACTTTATAGCATAATCAAGTAACTATGTTACCTTCAGTTGTTATAAAAATGCTATGTATATCAAATGTGACCTAAAAGAAATTTGACTTCTTAAATGAATGCCCTTAAATTGGGCCTCTGTCTCTTTAAGAACTGCCGCTCTTTCTGAAACTACTCCTTCAGGAAGTCATCACAACATGGCTCCTTGTTAACCCTTTAACAACGTTTTTAACCAGCGTTGCTCTGAGAAGTAGCTCCTACAATGACATCAGCAATGTTTGCTAATTGCTGATGGCTAGTCTGAAGGAGCTGAGAGGGGGAATAGCAGAGGAGGGCTGTTCTGTGAGACAAAAGGTTGGAAACTGCAGCTCTGACGAGGAGCTTCGTCCTTGAAGGCGGGGCTAGGTCCACCCAGACGTTTTGCTCAGCTGACTGGTTGCCATGGAGATTAAAAGATTTCTCAAACATGCATGAAAGAATCAAGGCAACACTCCAGGTTTGTTTTTGATGAATAAAATTAAAACATGATAAACAGCAAAAAAGATTCTACATAATACTACCCCTTTAAAATCAACATAAACTGACCAGTTTTCATATTTCCAGCTACATGTAGCAACACTGCAGACAAAACATCACGCCTGTTGACTTTTCAAACATTTGTTGGTCATTCTATTAAAATAAAAATGTTGTAATATTAAAATTTATAGTTTTATTTTCTTAAGAAAGGGTTTTTTTTGCAGTGCCAAAATCTGCTGCAACAGAGTTTGAAATATTAGTTCTGTGAGAAAATCTTTGGCTACTTCACAGAAATATATTTTTTACAGGCTTCATGTTTCAGTGCTTCATCAGCAGCTTCATGGGGTTCCCTCCTCTTCCATCAGAGTCATTTTGACCATTCACAGCTCAATGCACAATCAGTGTAATCAGTGTTTTCTATATGGGCAGTAACTGACACCGCTGTGCACACACTCACCCTGCCGACACACACACACACGCAGCTTCACTCATTTACCTGCTTGTGTGAACAACTGGCTCGCCTTTTTTCGGTCTGTTCATTAATATGGCGACAAACTCAAACCAAATGGGTTGAACCACATCATCCGACATGGAGCCAGCACAGCAGATCCAGAGGCGGCCCGGCGTAGCGCAGACATGGAGGACAATAATTAAAAATGTCTGACATGTCCTTTATACGAGTCCTTTCAGAACCATTTTGGCTTCAGATTCTGTACCTTCCTATCATCTCGGACCAGGTTTCCTGTTCTAACCTGACAACAAGAAGGTCTTTTCATTCACACAACTGATGCTTTCTCTTTTTTCAGTTATTGCAGCAAGAAACTAGCAACCAGGCTGAAATCTGGCTATAGTAATGGACTCTGACCTGAACCTTCAGAGCCACATACAGACAGTTACAAAGTCGACCTTCTATCACCTGAGGAACATTTCCAGGATTGCAGGACTAATGTCTCAGCAAGAGATAGAGAAACACATAAGCATTTATCTCCCATCGCATTGATTACTGCAACAGTTACTTCACAGGTCTGCCTGAAAAAAGAAAAAAAAAATCAATCAGCTGATCCAGAATGCTGCTGCTGGCGTTCTGACTAAAACCAGGAAGTTAGAGCACATCAGCCCAGTTCCAAAGTTCTTCCACTGAGAGAAAAGACTTTAAGATACTGTTAGCTTATGAAGATCTGCTGTTGTTGTATCAACCTTCCAGATCTCTCAGGTCTTCTGGTTCTGGTCTGCATCCAGAACCAGAACCAAACATCAGTCCAAAAACATGGCTGTCAGGTTAATTGGTTTCTATAAATTGTCTTTAGGTGTGCGTGTGTGTGGTTGTTTCTCCTGAAAGCATGTGTTGCCCTGCGATGGACTGGCGACTTGTTGAGGGTGACCCAGCCTGTCGCTCGAAACGTTAGCTGGAGATAAACACCAGCATCTCTCTCGACCCCACGAGGTACAAGGGTGTTAGGAAATGGATGGATGGATGGATAATTGATTGTCCAGCGACATTTGTTGTCATGACAAGCCGAGTCGTAAGCGGGTCTTTTCAGCTCTATTAAATGTAATTGTTTAATTCCTGGGACAATTTATGGTCTAGTAATATGCGTATATTAGCATTTGCTGGGATTAAATGTGTTGGTGGTGAAGAGTGTGGTCTAAACAACGTTTTCATGTCTCTGGGTTGTGTCTTGTTTTTTAAAGTGAAGCAGCTCTACAGAAAGCCGTACCCGTCTCTGTAGTTGATGACCGTGTCGATGATGGTGTTCATCTGCTTGGTGAGTTTGGGCGGGTTGGGCGAGAGCTTCTCAGCCGGCGGTCGCCCTCGCCTCTTCTTGGCATTCATGCTGCCGTCGTCTCTGCTGGACGAGTCTTTGTCCTGACGCCGTTTGCGTTTACGCTTCTTCAAGCGGATTTCCTCCTCCATCTCCTCCAAGTTCCCGTCCTCAATGGCCTGAAAGTCAGAGCAGAACAGAGACCGGGTTTAATGTTACTTAGCCTCAATAAGTACGATAATGATAACAAATGTTGCTGGATAATAAATAGTCCCAGAAGTTATTGTGATAAATGATGATGTTGCTGTTTTGAGACCATTTTCAAGTAATATAATGGTAAGATTGGCATAATAACAAATCAACAACACGTTCACAAAATCAATAAACTTTAAATTCTGATGAACATTTAACACTGGAACTGGAAGACAATTTTAATATCCAAAATAAATGAACAAACGAACAGAAACAACAAATAAAATTAATTATGAAGTCTCAAAAAAAGGAGCTAGGAGCTAGTTGAGACCAAAACACCAGACTGAAGATTTTTGTCATTGAGTTTTTGGTAGAAAGAGAAAAAGAATAAATCATGTAGAGACTTCATAATAATTTATTTGTCTATTTCTGTGGATATTTAAAATGTTTTCCAGTTCCAGTGTTAAATATTCATTAGAATTTAAAGTTTATTCATCTTTGAGAACATGTTCTTTCATCATTTTGACATTACTATCATTTTATTACTTAAAAATAGTCTCAAAACAACATTATAGTTTATTGAGATAATTTCTGGGACAATTTATCGGACACCAAAAATTTTTATCATGACAAACCTCGGTCACACAACCAGTTTATCAGTATTTCAGATATTTAAAACCAAAAAAAATTATAATTATCGATTAACTAATACGGAACAATTAAATCATGATACTTTTTTCAGTCATGTCATCCAGCTCTACTTTCGCTCCATGAAACTATACATTTTTTAGTTATTTACATGTCTATCACTGTTCTACACACTTTAATTTTTCAGAACAGAAAGGATTTGCAGTTTTTTTTCCTGTTTTTAAACCATTGGACATGGAGTTGAATTTGCTCCTTAAACCCAGATCTTCTTGTTTGCGTGTCACCTTGTCGTGGTGCTTTTTGTTCTTCTGTATCACGCAGCCAGCACATTTTTCATCCTCTAATGAGCGTTTGTTTGAACCACAGCTTACACTGGTCTCAACATCCTGTCACCTTGGCCTTAAAGTGTCTTTGTTCTAATTCCGTTTTTCCCTGAAGCGTCTGAGCAACTCAATAAAATTGATTTGCTGAGCTTTTGGTGTTTCTCCAGAGGAAAAGTGCTTATTTGTTGTTTGTCACCAGCGTCCCACATAGCAAAACTTCTAATTATGTTCAAAAGTTATAGTTATATACCGTATTTTACAGACTATAAGTCGCTCCAGAGTATAAGTCGCACCAGCCATAAAATGCATAATAAAGAAGAAAAATCCATATATAAGTCGCACCGGAGTATAAGTCGCATTTTTTGAGGGAAATTTATTTGATAAAATCCAACACCAAGAACAGACATGTCA
>CAEFZY010017454.1:0-74568 GCA_903066815.1 Brachyrhaphis roseni | reverse complement strand
AATACATATTTTAAAAAGAACAAATGGTCTATTATTTGAATTTTATGTATAATTGCAAATTATAAAAAAAAATAAAAATAAAAACGACTCGAAATGACTTGAAATTAAAGGTTCCTGACTTGAGACTTGACTCGACTTTTGCCTGTCTTTACTTGAGACTTGACTCGGACTTGAGGACAGAGACTTGAGACTTACTTGAGACTTGCAACACAGTGACTTGGTCACACCTCTGGTTGGTAGCGATACTATGTGAGATTAAAGCTGTGTAATAGCGGTGTAATATTAATGTACATGAATCGTATACTATCAGTGACCTGCGCAGTTCGGTGGACACATTGTGGCTGCGCTGCATTTAATCAAGTTTGTCATACAACAGATTAATGCGCAAAAAAGAGTTGTGGTGATCTCTATTTGTCTTTAATTTGATTCCAATAAAAATCGGTTTCCCCTGTCTGATACTGTTTTATTCTTACAAACAGCTCTGTATTTAAAATATTTTTTAACAGGTAGGATATTCTAGCAAAAGGATTAGTGCATACATCTATAGCTTTTCATTTTAAACGGGTAGGATATTCAGATAAAGGAAGTGATCTTCTTGTGGTTTCGTCATGTATATAAATTGTTCCAATGCTAAGCTAAGCATAACTCCTAAGCTTCCACTTCAGTCCCGTCACTCAAATAATGTTATCCAATATATTTAACATTAACACAACCCGCTAGAGTTTTCTGTTTGTAAACATGACGGTAGGAGTTTTGGACGTGAAGCACTGACAGATAGACTTACCTATCTATCCGTGCTACGGTAGGAAAATCTGACGAGGTAGCACTGATAGTCAGAACACCGGTCTCCGAAAGAACTGAGCATGTAAGACTTTCACATACGAAAGTCAAAAAGAAACAAAAACTGACTAATAATCAGGATTTTTATCTTTGAATGTCACAGGACTAATGTCTCAATAAAATCTAGAGAAACTCATCCATGCGTTTATCTTTAGTCGCATTGATTACTGCAATAGCGTCTTCACAGGTCTCTCCAACAAATCAATCAAACAGCTGCAGCTGATCCAGAATGCTGTTGCTCGCATTCTCACTAAAACCAGGAAGATAGAGCACATAACACCACTTTTAAAGTCCCTACTGGCTCCCTGTAGCTCAGAGAATAGACTTTAAAATACTCTTGTTAGTTTACAAATCACTGAACGGCTTAGTACCACAATATATTAAAGATCTGCTGCTGTTGTATCAACCTTCCAGACCTCTCAGGTCTTCTGGTTCTGGTCTGCTCTGTATCCCCAGAACCAGAACCAAATGCGGAGAAACAATATTCAGCATCTATGCACCACAAACACTGACTTCCTTTAAATCTTGAGTAAAAACCCACTTGCAATAGTATAGCAATGGTTTGGTTGCTATTCAAATAGTAACCAAAACTATTTGCTATTTGAATAGCAAATATTCAAATAGCAAATAGTTTGTATTTGAAGTTTGGTTGTATTTGAAACATAATCAATTACAAATGTAATGATGGAACTTGACTTAATTTAATGTTTTGATTGTTGATTCTATGTTGCATGACTTTGTGTTTTTGTGTTTGTTATGATGTAAAGCATTTTGAAATGCCTTGCTGCTGAAATATGCTATACAAATACAATTTGATTGATTGATTGATTGATTAATTGATTGTGACAAAATCCAACTAATGCACTTGCTGAAGTTCCCCAATAAAAACTAGATGCAATATTATAAAAGGGAAAACAAAAAATCAGATTTCCCTGTCTTCCTCTTCTTCTACCCCACCTCCATCTTAGATTTTCTCCTACATGCTTTCTCAATTTGTATGCTGATATGCCTTCTCTCTTTTCTCTTAGGGGAGTTATGTACTTAAGTGCAATAGCAAACGACTATCAAACCCTGAGGACGGAAACCTGATTCAGAGACTCCCCATCCCCCAGTGAAGCCTTGTCTAAGTGCACACTTCTCAAAGTGCAGCCTGGGGTCACTGCACTTCCCCAGTGACCAACTGCGTAGATGAAATAATGACTTTTCATACATACAGGTACAAACCATCTGAAAGTGAGAAATTAAACAACAACCTGAATAGCAAACAGCTTGGATGTAGATCCAGCACTCTGAGAATTAAAGTGACCTAAATGGCCACAAAATAAATGCTCACTACAGGTCAACTTTAAAAGTTAATGAAATGTCAATGTGACAATGCACTTGACGAATATAATTGTGTTCATTGTGTTCATGTGCTACCCATAAACATAATTAAATGTTTGCTGTAAAAGCCAGAGGCAGTTAGTTTGTTACAAAGTTTAGGACACACAAGTGAGCAAATATGTTTGCTTTCTTAAAGTAGTAATTTCTAATATGTTTCATGCTGCATAACACTTTATAGTACCTTGATTATGATTCACCCCACTGACCTTTTCCTATTTTGTTCCCCTTAAATAGGTTTAAGGTGTCCTCAAATTGGATCTTTGGGAACCCTTAGGGTTTCAGTTCAAACATGTAGCAGAGCTTCTATGCATCCATCAGTTAAAACAGAATTACGGCTGTTTCTTCCTGTGGCAAGTCAGCACATTTATTGTTGAATAATGTAAAAGTATGAATTTAAAATACATTGTGTTGTATTCCCAAAATTATTTTAGGCAAATCTATCCAAAAAGGCAACACGTTAGATCATGTATAGCCAAATGTACTGCTGTGGATTACTACAACAGTACTAATACTGTATTAGGATTACCCAACAGCTTTGTCTTTTTACTTATATTAAAATAGACAGTATGTTATATAATGGTATGTGAAATAGAACATGCAGCATTTCCATGCCGCTCGTTACAAAACACTGATTAACCGATTCCACCCCCCCCAAAAAAAACTCAAACACAAAGTACAGCATTTGATACAACTCTTACTTCTGTGGCATTTCCAGACTTTTCCCATATGATTATTTCTATCCATATATATCAGCTTCCATTTTTTTTATTCTGTCACTCTCTTCCATCAATGACTTCCTTCTCTTGATCTCATGGCTTAGTTTCCTTTCAGCTCAGGAGGAGGTTAACGATAATATTCCACATACCTCAGCAGCTGGAATGCCCTCCGGAGGACGACACTGTAGCAGCACCTCCTGCTCCAACGACACTTCTTTTCCAAGGGGTTCTTGTTCAAATGATTTTTTCAGGTCTGAGGAGAGAAGGAAGCACTTTATAATGACAATCAAGGAATAGCAGCGAAAAAAGTGTTTAATTATGCTAAAAGTAAGTAAAACTTGTGTAGTGGAAAGGAAGCTTAAACTATATGTTATATTTTGGTGGCGAGAATTAAATGTTGCACTATAAAGCGACACTCAAAATGTGTTTTTATTTATCAAATAAACTCCAGAAATATAAATAAAAATGTAAAAAATAAAATCAAGTACTACTGAAATATGAAGTACCTATGAACAAAAAAAAAATTATAAAGTTAAATAAAATAAAATTAAAGAGTAATTCAGCACTTAGGAAGACCAGTTTGTGCCATGTGAGTACAAACTAGAGTCTCACTCTTGAGTCAGCAGAGACAGACTAATTATAGTTATGTTTTAACTCACTCATGCATGCAGTGGCTTCTCACACTGTCCTAGTTTACAACAAGGCAAAACACTTAGCAACAATACTGCTGATCTCAAAGGATAACCTGTGAATCCACTTAAAACCACAAACACTTTCCCATCAGCCACTTTTGCTGTGTGGCTTTCTCTTTATGTACTAAATGTATCCTCATTTTCTGTCTTTGTAGATTCCTTCAGAGTTCAGGATCTCCAGCACACCCAAGACAAGAAATGATTCACATTAATGGTTTGCATGCTGTGATAAATGACAGCATTACAAAGCAGCACGGAATGTGTAGCTTTTTCTCCCGCTGAATGATTTGAGAGCTCAGATGTTTTTTCATTCACTTTGAGACAGAAAAAGGCTTACAATGGTAGAATTAAACTATTAGGGACATACACATCTTTCAATTCCCTTTTTCATTTTACTCTTTTCTTAAAATTTTACCACAGTATTTTAATACTTACTGACATTTTTTCTTTGTTGATGATGACTTCTACCACTGTCATAGTTTATTTTTTTCTAGATTAAATTATTTTATATTTACTGAGTGTGAAAGATTAATTCCTTACTATCCAGCTCAGGCTTTTAGTCTGCTGCCTCATGATACGTTGAAATGACATATGTCTACTTGGAAAGTTGAGTTTACCACATGTGAAAATAATTAGCGTGTCACAGAAGAAGCTAATAAAGCATACTGTAACGTGAGATAAGTGACAGTGTAGCAAGGCTTAGCAGGCAGCTGTATTTATGGGACCAGTCTGATGATGTGATGGATATCTATAGGAGCAGATGATGAGGGTGAAGTAGGAATAGCTGAAAGCAGAGAACTATTGCAGAGTTTGCTTGAAATATGAGGTTTCATTGTGCCAATTCTCCCCGATGACTTGGACTGAAACTAAAGGTGAAACTGGTTCATGACTGATATGTGACTAAGAAAAGCATGTGTATATTCTTACCCTGGTGCAAATAATTACTTTTCATCTGTAAGTTTTACCTCAGTTGTTTTAAGGTTAGAGTTAAGGTGTTAATTTTAAGTTTGTTTATTGTTTTATTCATGTGGTTAAAGAAAGGCACTTCATTTTTTGAGGTATCAAAAGTAATTAAGTTGATCCTGACTAAGTTGAAGTTTCTTACAAAATTAGCCTGCTTATTACACATTACTGCCCAACGTTAAGGCAACTTAACAGTCAAAAACTTACAACTACAGGTGTTAAGTGTCACTTTTTCTGTGGAAGTTGTAAGAACATTGGATGAAATGGTTTTCCAGTTGTTTCTGGCCATGGATCTTGAAAACAGATTTGAAACTTTACACATTGAGTTTGAGAATCCCTTGTGTGCAATAAGCTAAAGAAAAATGCAGGCAAGAGATTAATTCAATGTGTTTTAAACTTTTTTAAGTGTGTATTTTTAAAAAATAGACACTTAAAGGTGTGAAAAATAACAGTTCTATCCTTTGCCCTTAAGTTTCAAAAGTGTTCAGAAAACTTTCAGAACATGCAGTTTCTGCTGCATGTCTATCCTTGTGTCCTTTTACTCTGCTGGTTCCCAAGTGTGCTCTTAATCACCTTAAGTGTCAGCAGTAGTTCACCAGTTGCAGGTACATCCAGACTAGACAGAACATTTTTTAAAATATTGAACTGGTCGACTCGGAGTTGCTGTCAGGGAATTTGATGCGGCCGGTCACAGTGGCAAAAAGATGTAGAAGGTTAAAGGGAGAAATAAAGAAAATGCAGCTTTAAAAATGCCTCTTTCTAGAAACTATATATTTTTATCATGCATGCTCAACATACAACATATGTTATATTAAAAAATTGAACAGTTTTGCCAGTTGAGTTTCCTTAAAGATTCCACATATATCAGTACAACTTTAACTAGTAAAATTTTGTCAAGGTTCTAATTAGAAGCTGTGCAAACCTAAGATTAAGTATTATGTATATAACTGCATAGGTCACAATCCTTCCAGTCTTCCATGTCTTTAGATTGGAGAACCCTTGGGCCGGGTTCTCCCATCTCTGGTCCTGAGGCCATTGATCTGGTTAAAAAGCTCCTCGGTGGCAAGGTCCCAGGGGTGAATGAGTTCGGTAAGACTCTGGAAATTGTGGGGTTGTGTTGGTCGACACACCTTCATAATATTGCGTGGACATTGTGGGTGGTTCCCTTGCAATGACAGACTGGGATGGTTATCCCCTTATTTCAAAAAGGGGGACCAGAGAGGCTGTTACGACTACATGGAGATGCTGCTGCCCACGTGAGCTGCTGCTGTTGTTATAAAATGTCTGGCATATTGACTTTCTACTTCATCTTATTTTTATGGCCACTCCGTCCTCAGACTCTCTCCATGATGAGCCAGTAACCAGCAGCACATGCAAAATCCTTACGAAAAGAGCATCACTTTTGCTTGTACAATCAATTGCACTCGTAATCTTTGTAGCTCATAGGCAAAACACTGACTTATTGTGCATACAATTTCTTTTTTGCTCACAAATTAGCCATCCTTATTAGAAATTTTCTTAGAACAAGCCTTATACATACAGCATGAAACATTGCTCAAAATCATCTGTTCTCAGAGGGGATATAAAGCTGTGGTCACTGAAAAACATCTCACTGCAGATGGATTCTTTTTACCCTCAAAAAAAAAAAAAACAGTTACGAAATGACTAACACTGTAAAAATACAAAAATGATCAGCAACCGTTTTACAGTAATATATCCCACAACTCAGTTGAGGACAGTTACTCAGAAAAATGTCTAACATGTTGTTGTGGATAAAGTATACTGTGGGGTATCATGTGTAACAAAGGTTGTTGCAAGACACTTTACAAGATAGACAAATCCAATTTATATCCAGAAAAATATAATCAAATCCATTCAATCACATAAACAGATTAACTCCAAATATTACTTACATTCCTATTTGATCCCAGTTATTTAATGCAGTCAAATCCCAGCTAAATGTGAGATATTTGCCATAATTCTGCACCATCAGAAGCCAGATGCAGTAAATCCAAATGTAAACAATAGCTGAAAATGTAATTATGAAAATTCTGAACTATTGAAAGGAGTCTGTCACTATTAGTTCTGATTTTGCATCCAAACAGACTTTTCTGCAGAAGTTGCAGTCAGTGCCCCACAAAAGGTTATTGCTGTTAGTTGTGCTTTCTTTGTATCAGTTTCCTTCTTTATATTTTAAATAAATAAATAAATGCTGTCAGCTCCCCTTGCTCAACAACTTTAAAATTGATCCACATAAGGTGGCATCTGTTGTTACATCCATAAACAGAGTGCGGCTGTCTGACATCTATATTATTCTTCTGTGCATATCGTTGCTTTGGGGTCGCAAACTGTTCACACAAAAGTTTGATTGCAGTCACATTTAACGTTATTAATAGCCACAGAAACAGTAATATTAGCTGTGATAAGTACACGTATAAGACCAGGTTAAAATGTTGGTACCAAACGGTAGATATCAAGGAGCTAATTGGCAGGCAGGTATAAAATGGTTTGTTAGCGAATACAAAATGTTGGTTATGGCAGGACGAACTGGCAATCTTTGGGTACAAAATTGCAAAGGACCAGTAAACTAACCCAGAGTTGCATTAAAGGCAAACAAAATCTATCAGACAGGAAGCATAAGCAGTATGTAGCAGGATTTGAATTGTGTAAAGCAAAAAGCTTCTGTGTTTGAAATATGACTACAAAAGTTTGCGAGAGTTGTGAAAAGTGAAAAACAATGTTCCATATTTAAATCCATACGAGCAATGAGCCTTAACTGGTTTCATTAGAATTCCAGTGACATGCTGCTCAAAAAGCATTAAGGACTCCCAAAATGTGCCTGTATAACTGCTGAAATGCAAGGCAAGCTTTCATTTTGTGCAATATAAATCTACTCATTACCCATTCTGTGTGTACAGCTATATTGGCTAAGTGAGTTGTGTGAGGACATAGAGTATGTCTCAGGCTGAATGATAACTTCATAATGCAATCAATCCCTCTGGGGGATGACAGACTGAACAGAGCATGATGGTTCATTATGGGAGTAATCACCAAAAGCTTTAGTTCTAAATCCACCACATGGCTACCCACACATACATGTACAACCGCTGAAAAACAAAGATAGAACGTTAGAGACAGCAGGGTACTGTCACAGTGAGAAAACTGCACAAAGGAGATGAAAACAAGCAGGCAGGTACAGTAACACTTGAAACAAGAAATTAGAAAAAAAAATAACTCTAGACACAAGGAGAAAAAAAAGTGACTTCTGGATGAGACACACTTTTCCAGTGCCAAGGAATTCTAGGAACAATTTCCTGGTCTTAATTAGGATGGGAGATGGAGAAATGAGAAGTTGGCTGTGAGTTGATTTCAATAAAGATTGAGAATGAAATTAAAGGAGATTAAAGCAAACTGCTTGGGGATGAACAGACACACATTTGTGAGACAGGATGCTGAAGAAGACTAACTCTGCCAGGTGACATGAGAAGGACGTCATTTTCTTGTATATTTTGTTTTAAAGACAATAAGGTGACACAATTTGAAGTTGAAGGGGTACCACAAATTCATAACAGTAGAAGGTGTGTGTTTTGTGCATGTGTCCTCAAGGGAAATATTTTCACAGGGCAGAAGTGACAGATGTGCTCATTCACTGACCCCACTTCCCTCCCTAAATAGCTATGTCTAGCATTCAATGTCAGCAAAACAAATATATACTTCTCTAAGTAGCATTTTAGAAATACAACAGTTAGGAGCAGGTGAAGTGTTCTTTCATGCAACTTAGTGTTCACTATATAGCAGCATCAGCAAAAATAAATAAATAAATAAATAGTCTCCCCTTGCATAAAAGCACCTTCCAAATTCCTTCCCCTCTGTGTCCCTCTCCACCTCCTTCCTTCTTCACCTAAAACTTCCATCACTCAACTAAAACTGTTATTATGTTTGTGGTTAGCTTGTTGCCTTGGGCACCTCTACATAAGCACATTTCAGACCAATTATCCTAAATGGGTGTCTCTACCATGCATGCTGCCCATTCCAAATCATAACAGTTTCCCCCGATGCAGCTGCTCAAGCAATAAAAAGCAATGTGAGATTCTTGGGAATAGAAAGTATAGAGGAAAAAAAATGAGAGAACAGTCTAATCAGCAAAACAAAATCATAGACCAAGATTTAAAAAAACAGGAAATGCAAGATGAGCTTTGTTTCTGGTTTATAATTACAAAAAAGTTGGACTAGCTATAGAAAACGATTCTAACCATTATGTGTTCCTTTTGCTCTTTTCTCTCTGTCTATCTCTTGGGAATAGAAAGTAAAGAGAAAAAAACTGAGAGGACATTTTAATCAACCAAACAAGATCATGGACCAAGATTTTAAAAAAAGGAAATGAAGAGTAAGTTTTTTTACTAGTTTAAAATGACAAAAGTTAGAGTGTCTATAGAAGGTGATTCTAAGCATTATTTGCTCCTTCTGCTCTTTTATCTCTGTTATTTTCTTTTAAAACACTTTGGATAGTCAATCATGCTCATGCACGTGCTGCTTATATCCTCTGGCACAGAGTGCGTACAAGCTCCAGATTTCCAGTTTGCTGTAACTGTGCTAATAGTGGAGAAACGTGTAACAGATGTGTGAAGCTTGAACTATTTTAATGTAATAAAATCATGACAAAAGAGCATTCAGATTACAAAATAAAATGCAGAACCTAACATAACACCACATGGCAACAATTTGAAATACAACAACAAAACAAACAAGATGAACCTGTGGGCTGTATCTAAATGATTATAGTACACAAAGAAAATCATTCAATCACGAGAGGATAGAAACAAATCATAATTCACTGTTATCACTGAACAAAAGACGTACATCTTGTATGTGCAAAAATCTCCATTCATCTTGTATGTGGTTCCATTACTTTACAGTTTTGTTCACAAGTCTCTGTGATGGAGGTCTTGGTGGTGGTTTATTTGATCATTCATTTCAAAAACGGCAGTTTATTAAATAAATGCAATTTAATTTCACCAAGCCACAAACAACAGTGTCAGTTTTCATTTAGTTATATTATATTCCAGTCGCTTCCGAAGGGGAAACAAAGAGGAAAGCAAATAAAGGTTTTAAGGTCCCATATTTTTTCTACCTTGTAATAATTGTCAAGACAATCACGTGTGATATTTCACATCAGTAACAATTACAGCTTGTTTTTTTTCTCTTATAGGTTAAGAACATTATTCCTGCTATTGCTCTAGTAAATATCAAACTGAATTTTTGATTGTACCTTCTTAAAAGATGCAGAGTGACGTGTGTTTAGGGTGTTTATCCTAGTAATTTACCTTGATGAAGAAAAAAAAAATCCAAAACGCTCTTGTTTGTTTTTGCAGCATTCAAGTACGTTGTCAACCTTTAAACACTTAAGACTTCCTTTCAAAATGCCTGTAGCGCTCTAAAATATCAAAAGGGAAGACATGAACGTACACTGTGACTTTGAAAGTCACATTTTCAATGTGGCAGTAAAGAGGGTCATTTTCACTGACTTTCAAGATTGTCTTTCTACTTCACTAATTCTTTTTCTGAACTCTCCACCCTGTCATTTCAACACTTCACAACCTGTCATCAACTGAAGACATCAGACAAGGTCTTTCAATCTAAAGTCAGGTTTTTAAAAAGTAAACAATTTAATGTGTTACCATGGAGTCAGTACTCAGCAGTGCTGGCTCACTCAGTTAGAATCAAAAATTGACCAGAAAGCTTTTCCGCTGCTTCTATGTGGTTCAGCAGAAACAAAAACACAAGCATTGTATTTTTGAAAGCAGCAACGTGTGTTCAAACTTGGCAGACCAAGATATGGTCCTCATTCAGTTCAAAATAAAGATTTATATTTTTATGGAGACCAAAGAAATACAAGCATATAAAGCACATTACCTATCTCAAACTTGGACAGTTCTTAAAGAGTTTTGTTTCCTTGCAGCGTGTCATCATTCTTTAAGGTATAAAATAAATAAATTTAACCATGGAAACTTGCTACTTCTTCATCATGAGATATTTTTTGTGGTCGAGATCAGACAACTAAACCATTATGATCACATCCTAACATCCTGTGTTTTTGAGCAATGTAACTGGGCTCCTTTGTTTTTACTGGAGATGTCCTACCTCAATTCTGAACATATGTGGGGGTTTCTAACTCATCATCAGAGGCAACCCTCTCTGTTCTGTTATCACAATTAAGCTAATAAGTTGGCGCCAATTACTAATCATTTAACATTTGAGACTGTAGTCTTGAGCTTAACAATGATTCACATCTTCAGAGATTAACAAAACACCATTATATTTTGGCTTAGCTAGGAAGTGTATCAGTTGTATCAGTGTGACCATTCTAACAAGTTGCCTGAAATCTACAACCAAAGACCAGACTGAGAAGAAGTAGTAATTTGGATGAGAGTTATTTTTTCAGCATCTCTACAACTAAGTAGTATGTACATCTATAGAACAGTCAACGCAAATACTGTGTAAAGGTTGTGGATGCAGCCTTGAGTTGAAACATAGCATCACACTATGGACCCAGATTGCTCATAGAGGAAAGATATTATATTGTTTGGGACTCTTTGGACAGCTGTATTAAGTGTTAAGTGACCAAAGTATTTGATTTTCTGGTATCTATAAGAATGAGTCCCTTCAGTGAGAGCAACTTGTCTTAACAAAAAACATAATTATGATTCATCATTTTGATATGGGACAGATGCTGGTTCAGTTTTTCGCTCCTTTGCTTTACAGCCAGAAGGTTGTAATTGGGTTTTATGAGTTTAAAACCCAGCTGCATAGGCTCCTTATCATGCAATTATGTTGCAATTATGTTAGATACAGGGTGTATTCAAACTTGACACTTTTGGTACACTTTAAGCAAAGTTTGCTTTTCCTGTTGGTTTGGACGTTTTGTGTAGGTGTGAATACATTGAAGCAAACAATGGTAGGGACCAAACAAACAGACTGAGACCCGTGTTTTGGTCCGCTTCCAAACAAAGTATGGTTTGCGTCTGGTGTGAATACAGACCTGTCTCGACCTGAACCAACAACAATGTGGTAAAAATACCACATTGCCTTTCACTGCCTTTCAGTGTTGCTAACGCTATTATTGCATGTACTGAAATCACACCTGATGTGCCGTCTTCTGCTTTGCGATGCTGTCAGCAAGTTGTTGGACAGGGGTGGCAGAGCATATCATCTCATTCAGATTGCAGCACACACTAACTAATGTTGTTCCAAAATCAGAAATATTCCATTGTGAACTCTGCACTGAACGAGCTGCTCGTGCATTTACAATAAAAATCCAGCTAACAGGACTTCAAAAGTGAATTTGTTATAGGTCTGTGCTCTGTCCTATCCTTGTCATTTCTGTTCAATGACAGCAATGGCTGTCACCTGCATAGATTTGTTTAAAAATTACACTAGATCGGTGAGCGGACTTGCCATTTAGTTTTACAAAGGAATTTTAAAAAGCATTACCTGGCTGTTAATGCTTTGAATACAACCTGCAGCTGCTGTCGCGTTACATAGATGCTGGCACATAAAGAAAAAACCGTGCAGGAAATATTGGTGGGGACTGTCCCCTTCATGCCAGAGTTGGTGGGGACATGTCCACACCAGTCCTTCAGGAAGTTATGCCTATGAATTAGAGTAAATCACGGAAGATTTACTCTAAGTTAAGTATGTCCTTACGTTCTACCTTAATAATTTGTGGTAATCACTTTTTATTTAAATATTCTGGTCTTAAAAATCTTACATTACTCTTATGTAAGTTGTGAGCTAAATTCCTGTGATTTTTCTTAACTCTTGACTTACACATTTCATAGAATTTTTTTGTGTGACATCTCAATGACACTTTCTGTCTCTTTGTTACTGAAACCTTTGGTATTTTTCCTATTCTTTTTATTTCTCACACTTGGACTTTAAAGAGAAAGTGAGCGAGTTCTGTGTGAGTAAATCAACAGTGTGGCTTACCACTCTAATGCTTAAGAGTACCCTGAAGCAGCCCTTGACATCTGGGAAAAAGCTCAGTGGCTCACAGCAGTGGTGAAACATCATAACCACACTTCCAGACACATACATGGGAAGACTTTGTGGATTTTAACTATAAAAATGTTTATACTGTGTTTGTGACCATCATAAAATCACCTTCAACACCAAAAACCAAAAACTCATTTATGACATCATTTTGGGTATAAAAAACAAGAATGGGGGCTTCTGTTAAAAGTGTTTGCATAAATGTCAGCGTGAATACAAATCAGTTTAAAGAAAAATAAAAACAAAAATGAGACATGGACAGTTTTGCTTGAATAAACATTGCTGAGACTGCAACTGAGGGTGTGCAGTTTCATGCTTTAAAAGGTTAAATGCCATTGAGACAGTGATTGTGGTTGCTGTGCAAATTTCATACCACAAAGGTTGGCTAGCCCAGCACAGTTGTTGCTGGGTTACAAGTGATTGTGTAAGGTTGTAAGCCTCTGCAGGTTAAAGCCTACATTGGAGTACAGATGAGAAAAAAAAATTCCATTAAAGTCTAAAACCAGTTGAGACATGTTTTCCTAAGTCCAGTTCAGCCACAATTGAGGGGAAAAATAAATTCATCCACTTTGGATATTTGCAACATAAACAAAATCAGAAGAAACCCACTGACAGAGATTTTCCAGTTGCCACAAGTAGCTGCCTCTATTGCTGTGCCCCTGAGTGTCTGGACTCTTGATTGTTATGCACAAACGTCTCAGTGGAAGGTGGCAGAACAAATTGCCATCACTGAAGAGAATGTATGTGTGTCTATGGGTGCGTGTAGGTGTAAATTTGTGTGTGCACATAGCTGTGTGTATGACTGTGAGTATGTGTGGGGACTTGGCATATTACAAATCCATTGAAGGAGAAAGACTTGACCTGATAGCTGCCGGGCAGAGTGTGACTGATAATTCGTGCACATTAGTGTGTATTTAAAGTCTGTTTCACTCGTTCATGTGCACTTGCCTGCAATGTTGCATGACTGAGAGAGTACTTGAAAGTGTCAGTGTTTGGCTCATTTCCTTTATAAAGTTGAACTGAGTTGTCTCTACCTCTCACACCACACATTTCCAGTGCCAAAAGTTCAATAAAGCAGAAGATGTAACATACTGTATCTGACTGTTTTTGTCACTTTTACAGCCACATTAATGGCTTTTTGATTGGCAATCACAAATTTTCAATTTGCTTAGCGCTGTAAAGACTTAATGACACTGTTATTTAGAAGACCAAAAGATACTGAAGAATAAGGGATAGAGGCAAGAAAGTGACCGCAAGTGTCCGAGTGAAACTATGAAGAGATGACGTGAGGAGGGTTAAAAGGTGAGGGGAAAAAAACAAGAATCGAAGAAACTATGACATGAAAATGAAGCAGTAAATGCAAGAAAGAAATGCTGAATTGCTGCTGCACAGTGAAGTAAAAGACACTTAGCTCAGCAAGCTCCAGCTGCCAGGAAGCATTTTAATCACAACAGCAGATCCAAATAGGAGCCGAAAGCAGGGTAGGTCGGGAGGTTGGGTCGATTTGAAGTAAAAGGTTATCGCAAGAGAGGGCTCAGAGTAATCAGATCAGGTTAAGGCAAAAATGACTGCCAAAATAGAAAGAAAAAAGAAACTGAAGGACAGTGGGGCATACAACGTTAACAGGCTATGTGGCAAAAGAAAGGTGAGGATGAAACTAAATTTCTCTCTTTTCTCCATCACAATAACCTTTATCTAGCACTTATCTAAACAGCTATTTTATGCAGGACTTGTGTGCAATTGCTTGATGTCACATATTGTCAATTATACAACGATATAATAATGCACTTAATGCAATTAGGCATCTAGTAAGGTAGAGATGACTGAAGTTTTGGATTGGGAACCGATTTGGAAAAAAGGAAGATTCAAATGACTTGGAATGTGACATGGCTGCTGATGTAAGGCAGGCTGACTTGAATATTTGAGAAAGTGCTGATTGCACCTAAATAGAATGTAACTGATTTGAAATGGTGTCTGGACTGATTACTCTTGATTTCAGCTTCAACATGTGAACATAGGACCAGATTTTAGCCTAACTTTACTCTAACCTAGACCCATCCTTTCTTTAGTTTGCCAGTTTTAATGGTACAGCATTAAACACTCCCCTGCATATCTGAATACAGCTCCATGACCACAATGGACCTATCTTCTGATGGCTGCCTTCTCCAGAAGACAGCCACCAGTAAACTGATATTTAAAAATGTGAAAGTGAATTTGCTATACTTCAATGGGCTTCAAACAATGTGAGATTCTCATTATGGATATGCAGCTCACAATTTTGTCACAATTTCTGCTATTATGTCTCCTCAGGCCAATTGTTTGAGGAATGTTGCTAAAACCTTGGTGAATGTACACTAACAGGAATTAAGGCAAAAACTAAAGTAGGTCAAGTTGGTACTAGTAAGGTACACCAAATAAGACAATGGTGAGTGTATTTTCTGCATGACTAAAAGTTTAAATTTATACATATTTTCTAATTGTTTTTAATTCAGTTAAAACTTGGGTTTTCTAAATTTGAATTAGTAAATTCTGCAGAATATCATCTTCCAAAAAAAAATCTCCTTTTGAACAGTTTAAAATGCTGTCTGTGTTTGGGACAAACCACAGAGGAAAAAATATCCAGTACATAGATTTAGATGCACAACATAGTGATTACCTTAAAGCCAGGATTTCTACACATTTCATTAAGCTTAACACTTTTTTCAGCCTTTCAAATAGCAATAGTTTTCAAACAACTTCATTGGACAAAGGCTCTAATAACTTTGTTCAATACCTTCTCATAAAATAGAATAAATTTCATGAGAGGCTCCTAACAATGGGTTTTAGAAAATTATTCAAATCCCCATTTTAAAGCCAGACTCATTAAATATCTACTTTCCCATGATGAAGTAGCCAGTAGTGGACAAAATCACAAGAACACTTTGATTTTAAAAGCCTAAACGTATAATAACCACGTTTCAGGAGCACAAACTGACATTTAATGAGTAAATGGACAAAGCTATAAATGAACAAACTTTTAAATTTAGGATGTAACTATGTATAATTTAAGACCTAGTATGAGAAATCAGCACATTTTGATTTTTTCACCTTATTTTAAGATACTTAATATGAAGATTTTCAAAACCCCCGTATGTTGCGCATACATTGGATTTTAAAATAATCTAAAGAAAGTTAACGCAATCAGACTCAAGCAGTCCAGAACACATGGACATCTTCATCTGTTGCCTATGTTAGTATAAGTTAGAGGAGTGCATTGAAAAATGCTCTCTTGTTTGTGTCTTTTTGCCACTGGTGACTATTTTCAAGTGTTTGCCTCTGTTAAGTCTCAGAAGTCAGTATGCAAACTCTCCCCTGCATCTGTCTCACAGCATGCGTCAGCCCCAACGTAAGCCAAAAACAGCACATTACCTCGCATTCATTGCACCCCAAGGAGGGCCTATTCCAGTCGAGAATGTTATTAGCGAAGCTTAGAAGGGTATTTCTGACTATGTCACTAACTCACTGCTGACAGACAGGAAAACATCCTCACAAAGTAAAACATTGCAAAAATGCTGCAGTATATTCAGAATTCACTTTGAAATATGCAACTGTTTTTATTGTGCATCACTGTGATAGTGTACTTCTTTAAAAGTACATGAATGTCAGCTTTTTCAGCAAACATATATCATGTTGATACTAGATTTGTACTTGCACTGTATGAAATCCTAATCTTTTCTCCCAATCTGACATTGATTTAAGACATAACTTTTCCTGATTTTTACTTTTTAGAGAAGTAGGATTAGAGTAACTTTTAAGATTGTGGGAAAGCCCAGATTATGATATCATGGCTTTGCAAACTTCTTATTAAATAGAGGCACACCTGAAGATGTACTTTAAACAGTCTACTTCCTTGCAGAGCTTTTGCGAACACCCCTCACATAAGCCAGAAAGTTAAAGCTTGGCCATAAATGGGTCCTTACATTGGAAAATGATCTAAACAAACTCCCAAAATTACATGCATGTACTGTAATTTTGTATGTACTAAGATAATTGTTTATCTGAGATTTATCGGTTTAAGTACATTTGAGGCATAAATTAATACAGTTAACTTTAAACCTTTTGGTACAAACATAAAAATGAACAACAGCTGATATGAACCTGCAAACCAGGTAAGCTAAAAAATAGTAAACCAAGCCCTGAGAAGTAAATGTGTCAGAATATTTTTTTTGGGAAATAAAATAAAAGAAGTAGAAACACAGGAGTCATCATGATGGATTTCCATCTAGACAGGATTATAATCAACATGGGAACAGAGGTTTTCAAGGGTGCATGTCTGTTAGAGTTATACTGTCTGGTAGAGTGCTACATATGGGAATGTGCATGTTTATTCTGTCTTGTCTGCAGAATGGACTCTGTCAGAGTCCCAAACTGTCCTTTCAAAAGTGCACCCATGTGTATCCAGGCTGTCAGTGTAAGCCAGGGAAAATAGAAAGGAGAGGCTGATTTTGATATAGGTATTTCTTTACTGCAAGACCTCACTACAACCTGAACACAGAGACAAATCCCAGTTGTCTTATATGGCTGAATCGAAGAGAGCATTGATGTCTGGAAAACTGCTGTTGTGGGTTCAACTCTGAGGGAGAGAAACTTTGAAAGACCAATTTATTGTTTTATGTAGTTGGTTTGAAACAAATTATAAACAAGGCTTTCTGAAATTTTCAATCACATATCTCAATTGTCTTCGTTGCTGTCAATTGATCTTTTACAAAAGGATTCTTCTTTGATTTTCCCTTGAGCTTTCCTGAGGTAATTTTACCATGTTAACTGTGTATAAGAAAGAATATCACTCCCTGCAAAAAGTTCTTATAGTTGTTCTTTGGATATTTCCATAGTCAATATTTACTACATGTTACACCCCCCCCCCCACCCCCACACACACACACACACATATATATATATATATATATATATATATTTTTTTCTTTATTAGGTAAATGACTTTCTTCAGTGATGTCATACCAATAAAGAACACAAACCTAATGTGTATTTTTGTCATAATAGTGAGGTTTAAACATACTAGCGATGCTTAAGGCTTGCTAAAATGCTAAAACATACAGGAATAGGACAAAGTAAAAAGCCTCTGTAGGCCTGCTGTAATATGCATTAAAAAGACTTGATGGCATCAAAATATAATTACCACCCACAAAGTAGTCGGTGTACATGATGATATACACAAGAGATTTACATTAGGATGTACGTCTTCTTTCAGTCAATTTCACAGCTGCTGTGTGGGATAATCATGTGCAGCATGAAGGCAAATCATAGCTGTACTCTGCATGATAAAACAGGGTGGAAAATCATCCAACCTGTTTATTGAGAAAATAATTCTTGCTATATTGTAAAAATAGAATTTAGTTCAGTGTGAAAGTTCTGAACATGTTTCAGGGAAAGCTTTTGTTGCAGTGGATTTTGGTAAGGTCATAACAGTTCCACAATAGCTGTAAAGCCAGTGTAATATTATACAAAACATATAAACCTAAACTCGTAAAGTGATGGTTTTTTACTAAATTTATTTTAAGCATAGTTTATCTGTGTTGTTTGAATATGTATAATAAAACAGGTACAACTGAGTAAAAGTGCTAATGTGTCACACATACACATCCTTCCACATGTGTTCATATCTAAGTCATAATAATTCAAACACACCAGCATTTAGTTTTGTGCAGAAGGTACTACTTGCATCACATAAGATCATCATTTTTCTGAGTCAGCTTGCTGCATCTGTGAGACTACTATCTCTAACACAGAGATCTTTTCCTGAGATTGAACCTGGCAGAGTGGAAATGACGACTCTTTTCATTTCATAGGTCTTTCCTTTCATAAGGAAAACTGAATGTGTTAAGGACTGTGTGCGTATCAAATTAAAGATGTTTTTGTTGCCACTTGGTTAGACACTGACTGTTGACTCTGAAATGCTTGTTGAATTGTACTCACATGCAATTCGGACATGTGCCTTGCGGCTTTTGGTGGTTCCAGCGGAGCTCCAGGCCACACACTGACACCAATAATCTTCAGGACCAAAAAGCTCCTCCACTTGTTGCCGCGTTATTTCTATACTGGCTTCTCTTACAACTAGACCTGCAAAAGAACCAAGGAAAAAAGAAAAACTGTTACATCATTCATGTTTACAATTACAGTTTCATACTGTCACCATGCTGTGACAATATGAGACAAACAATCTGTGAAAAAATCAAGCTCCGCCACCTCCTCTCAGTGCTACTATTGTTGTCAGAAGAAATGCTCCCGGTCAAAAACAACCAACCAGCGCCAAGGAGGAGTGTTGCAGCACTGTTAATTAAACTCATGTACATGTTGCTAATCAATTTTGTAAGGAATCAGGGACAAAAAAGGTCTTTAGAAACAAAGCTGGAGGAGGCATATCCAAAAGTTTGTAATGGCAGTGAACAGTGGTTATGCAAACTACTGAATCTTGGTTTTTGGCCCGGATTTTATGTAGAGGTGTCAGAGTGATGGGAACTGAATACAAGTCAGCACAACAAAATTTTTATTTTTATTTTGCAAGAAATCTTGAAAACCATATTTTCCAACTTACAGTTATCCACAACTTTGCACTGGTTATATGACATTAATTTCAAACAAAATACAAAGATAATTGTGGTTGTATCGAGTCCAGTAAGTATGTATACTCTTACAATGTCCCATAGGTACCATACTGTCTTTTTTAAATATATGCTGACACTTACACACTCTTTTTATTCAGTGGATAATTGTAATTTTTCACCTGTACTTAGAAATTATTCATTTTCACTTCCACCATTTATCTCACTGCATCCTCCAATTTTTTCTCTCTCGCTTTTTTCTTTTGTAATTTGAAACAGCTCCAATAAGAAGAATAAATGCACCCAACTGGCAGGACAAAAGGGATCATTGATAGAAAGGTACAAATGAATCATGGTATAAACCCAGGATGAAAATTTGTGTGACAAAAGAAGGGTTTTAAAAAAAAAGGAGCAATGAAATGATGTAAGAAATTTAAAGAAATGCAAATACACAGAAAACAAATATTGCAAAGAAGATAGGAGAAATCAAGAGGGCACTGATTAAGAAAAAGAAAGATTAAGTCTTAAGGATAAAAAGGAAGGAGTATTTTAAGAGAGAAAAACGGTTTTCTGGTAGAGGTAATAGAGACCAACAAGACATCGGCACAGCAAGAGGACAAATGAGGATGACAGACGAGGAGGTGGAAGAGGGCAGTAAAATGTGGAATGGAGAGAAGAGAAGAGATAAAAATGGATTTAAGTTAAAAGTATGTGGGAAATGGGGAGTAGATAGGAAAGACTAGGAGAGAACATCTTGGCAGTTTATTTCAGGTTCAGAAGTGTTACAAAGACCCGAGAAACTATCTCTGTGGGGCTTCACAAATCTGACTTGGGCCTACTTATGAAGACTCAGTGAGTTCTTGCCAACTGAGAGGCAGCTATGGCAAGCAAGCTGGTGTAAAGGCAAAGGGACAGAGAAAAGAAAAGTTTAATTCCTTTAACAAGATTGTGGTAACTTAGCACCATGAATAACTTGCGTGAAAACTAAAACATGAAGGTTTGGCACAACAAGCCTTCAGTGAATCATGAAGGACGATGGAAAGATCTGGCTTTTGATTTCAAAATAATGAGAAGATAGGATGTATAGAGGGAAGATGGGAACAAAAAAGCAAGCCCTTTGAGCAAAGTAGTTAGTAAACAGAGTAAAAGGCTTGCGAAAGATACAACTGAAGAAAAGTGCCAGTGAGAGAAAAGACACGGCGAGGGCAGAGAGCAATGACGGCATAAAACTAGAGAGAACATCAGTGTTCCATCTAACAAGAAAACGAGGGAGACTGATATGACTTCACAGGGTAAGATGAAAAAGCAGAGGAGCACATCAAGAGAGGCAGAAGTTGAAAAAGTGGCCAGTAAAACGAGTTAATTAGAACCAGCATGGAAACTGGGGCTACATCTGAGACAGCTAGCAGATTGGCAGTTGCAATGAGCAAAAACTACAGTGTAAAGAGAAGAAGGGCACAAGGGAGGGAGAGAGAGAGGAGGCTAGGCTAGGTAGAATGATGCTGCCAAAAGTAATGAGGAAAGTAAGGCAATTAAAGTCAATGATTCAAATGAACCAGCTTGCCAGTTATGCCAAATGGGCTCAAGCAAATGTAAAGTTAGCATATGGGACACTACCAAATACAGCTATGGAACTTAATGAAACAGCAGGAGGTCGGGAATATGATTCCACTTAAAGACAGAAGCATCGAAGCGTTTGTGTGGCTGTATATGTGCCTCATTAAGCTCCAGACTACAATCATCCATGGAATTCAATTTCACTAGATCACAAGAGCAGTTCAAATTCACAATCTAACAGCTGCACTGCTTAGTAGCATTAACTACAGCATCTTTCAAAGTCAATGAGTAATTTGTGACATACACTCAGAACAAACATTGTTATGATTATGATCTTTTTTTTTCATAAATGCAGAGCTCTACTGTAAAGTTTTTAAAAAGCACAAAGAAGGTTAAAAAAAATTTCATCCCATTTAAAAAAAAAAGATTTTGCAGTTTTGCAGCGAATGGACAATAATGCTGTTGATATTGGTAGTTTTTTTTTTTTTTTGTTGTTGCCCTATATCTTCACTACTACTGTGTTTGATGAGGAGGACAGAATAGTAAATCAAGGTTAAATCAATCTTTGGTTTTCTTCTTAATGAGAGCAAAGGTAAAAAAAAGAAACAAGTAGAAAGAAGTACAAGAATTTACAGCTCAAAGAAGTAGGTGATCAATTAACATCCATCATGCATTTCCCATCTATCATAAGCCTGGAACCTCTTTCTGCTTATCTCAGCAAATAAAATGTGTTTTTTTACAAATAAAAACTTATTAACCTGTAACTATAAGGTTTAGGACATAGGTTTCCATCTAAATGCAGAGTCGTAATACTCCAGTACATTTTATTGGTTGCAAAGGCACTACCTTTTACAATGTTGACCACATTAATTAGTAATCCTGATAAAGATGTGCAACAAAAATATAAATTAAAGTTAGTCTTATATTGCATAACATAGTCTCCCACTAACTATTTAAAAAAAAATCAAGCACTTAATATAAGTACTGTCATTCAGTGGAGAATATCCCATGTTCAGAAATAATGATTTTTAATTAAATTAGTTCTAGCACTAATGTGAATACTTTCAACAACCTTCTTTTGTCTGTACCAGTTGACAACTTTGCCTCAACTCAAATAGAATGAAATGTTAATAAATAACAGCTATTTAAAGATAAAAAACAATACAAGTAAAATTGCACTCAATTTTAATGATGAAATATTATTTTATGCCATCTGATTTATACAGTGCTTTTTCAGCCCTTAAAGGATTCTCAAAAACACTACTAGATTTAAACAATGCCAAGGACACAATATATATCTTATATTTAAACAGTAGCAAAAAATTTATAAAAATAGTACAACTACATTTGAAACAATTTTATTTACTATTCTACCTATCTTTAACTGCCCCAATTACAATGTCCAGGTACTTTATCCAATAATTAATTTGGTTTAAAGGCCTCTTTCACACATATTTTGGGAGTTAAATTCGTAAAAGTTCAGAACCCTCTTTTGGGGCTAGACGTGACTGTGCATTTCAACACTCTCTGAACAGCTCCGACTCTGATGTTGACTGATTTTCACAGTGCCAGTGTGTGTGTTTGCTTGTATAAATGTTAATGTCTTTGAGCATCCATGTTTGAGCCCCTCTGTGACTCCAAAAAAGCAACAAACCAGGACATGAAAGAGGATATGCAGGGAACTGCGACCAAACTCTTACAATTCCCACACTCACCCAGCATCAGGCAAACAAATACTATAAATTAGCATAGAGACATGGAAAACAAAGCTTACCTTCACACAGACCAAACACAAACATTTGCTAACACAGACAATGATCCCAATCATTGCTGTATATATATATATATATATATATACAAACAGCTGTCATCCATATCATGAGTCATTGAAGACTAACTCCTAAATGTCCCGATTCTTGTAAACTAAAATAAAGACTAAAATCTCTAGTCAAAATATAGAAAAAAAGCAAAAGACTTGGTTGACTCGGTTACAGAAGGGTTTTAAAGAGAAATGCCAGCGAGGGCAGAAAGAGAGCTAAACAAAGAGAGGCACATAGAAACACTAAGAAGAAAAAAAAAAGGAAAGACAAAGACGAGAAGAAATCAATACAGAGAAGACAGCGAAGGAGGGAAAGAGGTCACAAATCACCAAAGCCAATACCATGTGCACCTTTAATATATGTGTGTGTACGTGCAGCTTTGATGTGGAGTCACAGGTCATTGGTAGCAGACTAATAACCATTCGCACTTTGGCTAATGGAGACAAAGTAAGTAACCTGGCACACAATATGTCTAAGCGCAATTCAAGGCTAATGAAGATGTACTGAGGTTGTATGAATGATGCTTATATAAACACTAAAAAATGTCTTTATCCTTTAACAGTCACTGTAATCTAAATAAGCACATGTAAAATTTTCTATCATGCACAAAAAATGTTATTCAGTACATGCATAATATATATATTTTTTTGCTAGATTTTTAATAAAAAGGTAACTTTAAATAACTGGCCTAGCATTTAATTGAAAATGGGCAGGATTAACAACGAAGGCCTTTCTCCACCTGTATTTATTCTGCTTACATTAAGTAGACTCAGTTCAACTGGGAGTATGTAATAGATGTATTTCTGTTTCTTTTGAGGTTTTTCACCTAAATGACTAAATCACTACAGTGACCATCCATGCATCCATCCAATTTTAATGGATCAACTCTTAATTGAGTGAAATCCAGTTGAAAACTTCACCGTCGGGACTATCCCTTTCAAGTGGGGAATTGCACAAGAAACAAAAAAACCTAACACAACTTGACATTTAAAACAACTTGAAGTTGCGTAAAGCCCTGTACTTAACATTTGCTTGAACTTCTATTTTTGTAATCATCTCTTTGCTTAACTTTTAATTAGCTTTATTCATTTTTTTTTTACTATTTGCCCTCTTGTTTCAACACAAATCAAGTGAAGTCATGCCTGAAGTATTTGTTTTTGCAACTTAGTGTAAGAAAAGTCCCAGTCTTGGATCAAAATCTGCACATCTGCTTTGTACACATTTTATGGTTTTATTCAAGATCAACATTTTCCCTGAGCTACTCAAATATGAGGAAAGTGGGAGACGGCACACAGAAAGAGCAGCACTGGATATAATCTTTCTCCACAGTAAAGCTCCTTGATATCTAACCCTATCAACAACTCCTTTCTTTAGCATCTCATCATCACACGTGTGCTTTTTTTCCCATCAATCTCAGGATTTATCTATTCTGCCCTCTCTGATTTCAAAAAGTGAAAATAAGAATAGGGAAAATAGGAAAGGGAGACATCGGGGAAAAAGAAAGGAGAGGAAAGTTAGGGAGTGGAAGAATGGAGCAGAGCAGTGCGGGAGTCACGCTTTAGTTGCTTTTGTGAAGTGGCAACAAACACAGAGGGGAAACAGCTTATAGAATATAGCTTTTTCCACAGTCACATTGATAAAATGTGCTCACACTGTGAATTTAATGAGATTCAATAAAACTATGTTGCATAATATATAATCACTTTATAATCTCTGTGTCTGTAGTTCAAAGGTGACCTAAATAGTTTGAACAAGTGCAAAAACGCTTAATGGATTTGCCGTCAGTATAATCTTGTGCTTTTGCGTGTTTTTTGGGAGGCTTTTTTGCTCTTTTTCAAAGAAATGCATGTTTAACTAAACTGTGTTCGTTACAAATTCTATTTGGAAAAATGAGGACAAAAAAAATAACTCAAATGTATTCATCCCTAGACCTCACCAGCTCTTGATATCCTATTATGCTTTCACTTTGTTTATTTATTCATCAAATTTGTATGTGTATTTCTGTGTAGATTATAGCGTGCTTGAGAGATGAAATGACCCAAAGGGGATGGGATAACTCACAGATGGCCATGACAGCCATGTTACAGATAAATTAGGAATGAATTAAAGCAAACCACAACTACACTCAAACTAAGCTGCACTTGTTTCTTTTTTCAGGAATTTTCTTCATTATGCGCTAAACTGGTTGCATGGATGGCTCACGTTCTTATGATGTCAGTCAACGTAACGGTTTAAAACTTTAGGTCCATGGATTGTTAGTTTAATTATGTTCCCTCTGAGTAAGACACTGTTAGGAAGCGAACAGTCAGCAATGAATTGTTTACAGGAGTTTAATAAATGACGAGCAGCTCCACATGAGATCAATGATAGACACCAAAACTCAATGTGGATGAATAAAATAAAGGATTCTTCTTGTCTAAAGTCTAGTACTAAGTGTGAATGCTTCTAATGAAAAATATATTTTTCTTCTTTTATTGCCACTGCTTAATACATCCCTCTACCTCATACCGTGGCTGTTAGAGTGTGAAGGCTCAAACTGTGTATTTCAGTTGTATAAATTTATGCCTTGATTTAGGTCTACTACAGAAAAAAAAAATAATATTAAGCAAGACAGTCCCGTGTATGATACTCCCAGGTCTGCTTTGCAGTGCAATATATGTTCTCGCTAAAACATGTTAAACATGCATTTTCTTCAGATTTGTTTTTAAATTTACAAAAAATAAATAAACAAAAAGTTTCACCTCAAACATGCTGTGTTGTGCATCTGTTGACTCCTACATTATTTCTCTGAGCAGATACCTTCAATCAGTGGTTGTCAGACTGTTTTAATCCTTGGCTCTGGGGACCTGGGCTCATTATCAAGCAGGTGGAAAAACAAGAGCCAAACACATGTAAACCTTAAATCTTAGAATCCAGTTTGTCTGCGTCTTTATGCTGCTGCCAAAGTAACACTGTGATTCATCATTACTTAGTAAGCAGAGTAATGCTGCTTGCTGTCAAGTGTGGGACTGGCTGCAGTCCAGTACATCATATCAGATCCTATTAAAGTGTCTTGTAAACACTGAGGTACAGCACTAGCATTGCCACAGCTGTGTGCATACATCTTGAATGTGACCTCCTTTTCAGCACAAATAACTGAACCGATGTGAACAGTGGCAGATCTAGAAAATTGTACCTGGAGGGCTAAGGGAGTGGCAAGAGGTCTTGGCAGGGTCGCTGTGCTGGTCGAAATGCCGCTTTTAAATGGTCTCAACGAAATATTCACAAAAAACTTAAAATTTTTGTTTCTCTGAAGAGAACAATGACAATTTTTAAATTGTTTAATAAAACTGCTGAATAAAAAAAAGTCCATGAACGTTCTTTCAGCCAAACATCCCAGAACCTTGTTTTGACTGCTACCTTGTTTTGTGAGGATTTAGTTTCATCGTGGGCTCGTGGCTGTCAAAAGCTACATTTCTACCATAGCTAATGTAATTCTGATTTTTAAGGAAATTTTTTTTATCATTATTTATATATCCCTTCATTCTGAGAACATATCATTACAATCCTTTTGCACTCACTCTATGCTCTCATGAGATTCAAATGTCATCTGCATTATCAAATTTAGAAGTAGTTTTACTGCACTGTCCTTTTTAACTTTTACTTGAATAATATTACTACGAAGTATCGCTACTCTTAAAGTAAAATTTAGAGCTGTCAATGTTAACGTGCTAATGTGTGTGACTAATCTAAAAAGTTTATCGTGTTAATATTACATAAGGCCGATTAATCACAAAACCTATTTTTACCTATTTTATAAAAGCCTCTCTTATGCAGAGAGTTACTGAGTTCAACGCAGAATGTTACATGGTGTCGTATAGCGTTTATCAATGCAGAGTCACAAACCTAAGTGGAAGGTTGAATGAGGAAAGTCAGACTGGTGTGCTCAGTGGCAAATTTTGCTTTAGAAACACAGCAGTTAGAGTGGGGGCCCCGAAAACAGAGGATATGGACATCGATGTGGCTGTTTCGAGTCCGAATCCTGTCCTCGATTCCTTTGCAGCATGTCTTCTCCCCACTTCCTTCTACCCCATTTATATTACTGTCAAATAAAGGCCAGTAGTTCCAAAACATCTCTTAAAAAAAACAAAACACCATGATGGATATTTGCATAAAACCAAAATAGTATGCAGTCTACTTATTGTAATGATGAATTATCCTTTCACCAAAGCACGACCGGTTTATACTTAACGTTTTGAAATTGCGTTTGAAACAAAATTTTAAACCTTCCTGAATATAAAATCTTGGAAACTGAGATGTTAGGTTTCAGACAATAAAGGGTTTTCTTAAATGCTTTTTTTGAAAATGTGCATTTTTACATTTGAAGTTAAGAATGGTGATTAATCAGATTTTTATTTTTTTTTTTAATCGATTGACAGCACTAGTAAAATTTCTACCTACTGTGAATTACTTCACTGAGTGAAAACCAAACATGTTTTATGCAAAAATGACCGAGCAGAAGACACACCCACAGTTTATGTCACAGTGAGACTTCTTTTCCATATAGAAGTTTTACTATTCTAATGTTATTCTTTTACCTTGTTAACAAGCACTTTTTACACTTCAGTAAGTTTCTGTATGACTACTTTCTACTTTTTGTTGAGTAAATTATTTCTTAAGTATTGCTACTCTTACTGGATAAAAGTTTTTGGCTACCTACCCCTCTCAGCCAGCAGACTTGGCAGGTACTTTGATCCTACTCTCTTTAGAAGTGACCTTCTTCCAATTGCTCTATTTATTTTATGACATGAATACAATTCAGTAGTTTTGATAACGCAAAGTATCTGCAGGCAAAGCAATATCTTACATCTCTAGAAATTGAATATGAAAACCATTGCCAAGAACTGTACCACTCACTGTGGAAACCTCTTTTTGCTGCTCTGTATAGTGTTTTGGGAAAGGTTTTTCAATTAGGCTTGATTGCTGCATCATGTTTGCATCTTAATATATTTTAAAAACATGCAGACACGGAATTTCTGTATTATTTGGATTTGCCACATATTCTAACTTATTAGAATTACTGCTCAACATAAAACATAAATTTGCCAATATAACTTACCAGAATCATAAGGTTCCCCATATAAATGGAGCTAAGTGCAGTTGAAACTCCTTTCAATACTATATTACTAAAAAGTTCATTTATTTCAATAGTTCAATTCAATTGATGTGAAAATGTAAATAATACAGAAGAGCACAAAAAAATTTAACTCGATAAAATTACAGAACAGTTCTTTCATGTCCTATGTAAACATTCCAGAAGACTGCTGACTGGACAGTTGTCAAGCAGACAGCCATTGAAACTCACACACAAAAGGTTATTGCAAAAAGAAGCTAGCTGTTCATGGAGTACCTGGTACAAGTATATTAATGGAAAGTTAGGTGGAAGAAAAAAGTATGGTAATCATAGGTACACAAATAACAAAAATACTGAGCTAAAAGCATGTATTAAAAAAAACTGGACTCCCTTAACACCTCAGAAGAGCAACAAGCAGATATCCACTGATTCAGTAATAAACATGTGCATTTAATATGTATATATCCAGATGTTTTAATTTTTTGGATATTTTCTTAATGAGCAATAAAAAAAATACATCTGGTGTGTATACAAATATTAATATGACACATGCAGTGATTATTTCAACAATAATCCAATAACAGCATTCTGTTATTGGATTTTATTTTTATCTATGCTGAATATTCACTAGAAAATTGGCAACATAAGTAGCATTTCTCCTCTGTTCTCACACAAAAACTGCTGTCTTAAACCCTGCAGCTTTGGCTGAACTGTGTTCTTTTAAAAACCTGTTTGGTGGAAAGCTGACTTGTAACAGCACTTGAATTTTTGATAAATAAAATAAATAAGTCTGAAAGAAGTGCAACTGTCCACATTCCTCTCCTTTCTGTTTCATTTCAAATAAATCTTTTGTGTGACGGCTCTTCCAGGTGAACTGGCCTTCACTTACCTGAATTTTCATCAACTCTCTCTTCTACTGTGTGGTCTTTCTGATGAACCCACTCACTGTTGCATTTGAAGTAAATCTGTGTGGCAGGCGTCGCTTTGCAGTACAGATTCACAGGCTTATTCTTGACGATGTAGCCTTCCTCGGGTTCAAACAAGAAGTGAGGCAACGGCTCTGGAGGGTCGGAGGGGAAGGTTTCGGGCAGTTCACTCAGGCTAAGAAAATCATCCTCATCCCTTACTGTAAGAGGAAAGAAAAAAGAAATATTAAAAGTTTAATTCAGACATTTTTTGTTTTGATTTACATCAGGTAGAATCACTGTAACACATTTTTCCCTTGGCCTATTTTAAATTTTTTTATTTAGTCCCTACCAATGGACTTGATTGACACTCATGACCAGGACAGAAATATGTCTTTACAAAAAGCAATAAAATGTGCTTATCAAGTGAATTTAATTTCTGTTTTGTTGCACAAGACTTAAGGCCTCAAGGCAAAATCTTAACACAAAAGGATAAAAAGGATAATGATACAACGCAACAGCTAATTTAGAGTATATTGTCATGTCCCCAACTATTGTAGGTTCAAAATTGTAAATTGAAAATATATAGAAATATTCTAGTCATATTACAGCAAAATGTTCTTATAGAACAAACATCTGCTTAAATGATGTGGTGGTTGGGGTTACTAAACACCACATATACTACATTTTGATCAACATGACATAAACAATTTAAAATGCAGAAAAAAGCTGAGAATTGTTCATAATCAATTGAATGGATATACAAAGACCTTTAAAGTGATTTGACAGCAATGAGAAAATGTTTTTCTGACGTGCTCAATTGGTACGATTTGAAGATTGAACAAGAAGTTTTGAGAGTTTGAATTTTGTTCTGAGAAATTCACCAAGGCGACTGACAAAAACTGTAACGTGAGTGCAATGTCCTTCATAAATCACAGCTTATAGTAAGGCCCTAGCTGTTGTGGTACAGAACTCCACTTTTCTGGCAACATTTGCTCAATTTCAAAGTCTCAGAAACACAGGAATCCAGCAAAACAGTTGCTATATAAAGAGCGTCTCTTTTCTGAGAAATCTGTCAAGGAATTGTCAGAGGACAAAGTCAGCTGATGATCCTGCAGTCCTCCAGCAGAAGGACAAGCACTGTACATTTTTATGTGATTAGCACAGTGAGATGTGTGTTCTGTTAAAATGAAACTGATCACAGTAATGGTATTACAAATGAATTGTTTTAGAATGTGTTCTAATTCATTTATTGAATAATAAAACAGATAAAAAAAATACATCTGGATCTGATTAAGACATGTCAAAAGCAGAAATGAATAATTAAACTGTAAGCACATTAACTGAAGTCTAGCAACTCAATGGATGCTTATTTCTGGTATTTAACAAGAAATACATAATCCACTAGAATTTAGTAAGCAAAAATATTCATGCAGTGCCTTGCAAAAAATTCATAGCCAGGTGGGTGAATATTAATAATTGTCTAAGTACCTTCAATTCTCACATTAGTCTTTCACTTTTTAGAGAGGAGATGATAGCGGAAGAGAAACAATACTGACATAACGATTGACAGACAGGAGGAAATAATTCAATGGACATAATAGCCACCACTGGGGGCAAAGGAACCTAATCCTCCTGCTCCTTCCTGTTCCCTCTCCTCCATTGTGTTTCCACTTTGTCCAAACTTCACGCCCCCTCTTGGCCTCAATCAAAGGGACACCAACCGTGTTTTGGCGCCAGGTTGCCAAGGTCACCGAAACCACACAGAATTACAAGAGCAGGTGGGAGGTTGAGGAGGTAAGCTTTATTTTCTTTCAAACCCCTGGACACACATGGACAATAACACAATGCACGTAAATTAAAGGTTCTCGTACAAACAAATGTATTTTTCTTTGAACAAAACCACATTTTTCTCTTTTGTCTCACTATTTTTTGGTCATTTTGACTCCCCACCTGGCAGTTTTTTCCTCCCTCCATCATCATTAAGGTTTCATTGAGATCATTTTAGACCCTTTCTGCGTATGTGTAGGCGCTCTTTTGTGTTCGACTGTGCGGGAAATTTTTAACACAAAATATTTTTGACAGAGCTGCATACTTTTTTCTCTGAGTGTGATGGCTACAACTGTGCAAAAACAACTATGAAAAACAACTCAAAATAGAAGTAACTAAACATAATTGCATGCATGCATTCGCTTTTACCATCCCTATTGTTCATCCAAGCATGCTGCTGTTCTTTTCTTGGAAAATAGCAATGTATTGTGGGCTGAAGCTAAAAGCAGCTTAGGTAAAACAACAAATCCCAAACAGGGGAAAAATGAGTAGGTAGCATCTGCACTTTGATGTCACGAAGCTGACATTTTCTATCTTACTTCTGTAATTAGTTCTCCCAGAGTATGAAAATCGGTAGACTTTTTGCGGCATAATTTCATTATATGAGGGAAATTTTCTCCCACTCCTGGTTATTTATCCAGTGCCTTGTTCAGCCCGTTTCCCGTCAGTCATTTCCCTTGCCGCTTTGGCTCCTCTGTCACTTGTGCCATTCGTTATATTATATTTTCACACCCTTCTGTTTTTACGCCTGTCCTGCTTTTCACTTTGCCCGGTACTCATTCTCACTCTCATCTGTCATTCAGAGAGCTGGGGGGTTCATTGCTCTGGTGCTACAACTATAAATTATTGATTGGCACAAGAAACATGATAGCCAGAGAAGAGGGTGGGTAAAATGGATAAAAGGGGAGGGGCAAAGATGCATTTTCCCACGAATAAAATCAACTATTATTCTCATCGGGACTAACTTTGCTGCTCTAGTTTTCTCACACTAACTCACAATTTTGCCTAATTTTTATCCCTGCCCCATTCTTCTCTCCTGATCGCCTGACAGAATGACTTACTGATCCTAACAGCCCAACTCATAAACGTCGTGCCTGAATGCTGTCATCACTAATGAATGGCTGTAGCTAAACAGACTCTGCATTTGATTTAAGGTATGTAGTAAACATGTACTAAGAGTAAGAAGATATTTATATCTTCACTGAAGTCAATAGACCTCTTCACATCACAAAATCAACCAAATAAAGATTTGAATATCTGTCAAAAGGTATTTCAGACATGTAAATCAAGAGGTGTCATGCAAATATAGTGACAAATCATTGAGTCAATGACATGGAAACTAAGAAAGAATAAAAATATTAGTGTAAATAGTTTAGTAGACAAGAAACTGATGATATTCACAATGTTCTAAGTCTACTACAGCAGAATTATTAGACAAATAATGAGGGCTAGTTTTAGTTTTTATTTTAAGGCTTTGACAAAAAAGAAAAAAAAAAAAAGGTTAACTAAAGTTAACTTTTTCAGTAGCCCTCAATGTACTTTGTTGTACACAATCTTAGAAATGCTCAAATGCAAAATGATGGTATGGCATTTGAACCTGTATAAACTAAAGCCGTTGAAACCTTATAAGGTTAAATGTAGAGTGGTTAGAAGTGTGAGTCTGCATCTTGTGTACTATTAAAGCTCTGCGATGTGTATCTGAGTAGTAGCTCTGGAAATCATGAGGTCATTCTTCTTAGTGTCTTATCAGATAGTTCAAATCAGCAGCAGCTGCAAAAACATGGAAGCTGCTCTGAGTAGAGGCACTTTCTCACACACTTCTTAAGTAGACACACGAAACACTTTAAACACTGGCGTACCATTTACCACTAATCCCCTACCCGTACCACCAGTAAACAGACATGCAATCATGTGCCAACAGAACAATGCATAAACATCACAAACACTAGCCACTACTCTACACAATGTATTTATACAAATAGAACAATAAATCCCACAACAAACCCACAAAAAGGGGAAAAGCATTTGTGTACACTCATGGAAAAAAAACAAAAAAACATTTTTTCTCTTCTGTCTTGCTATTTTATTCATCTTTTTGACTTAAACAGTCAAACTCTGTTGTGAAAAGGAAAAACAAAACATAAATTCTCACTGATGGCACTCATATTACCCAGAGTCTTGTCCACAGAACACTTGTCTGCAAAATACATACCCATATCATTTACTCTTCAACACACTGCACTCAGTTTACAAAGAGATGTTTAAATCCTCTTGGGATATAGTTTGAGGAGTTTACGGAGATGGGAAAGGGTAAAAATCTGAGCTGAAATGTGAAGGATAATGGTATGGCAGACAGATAGTGTATCACTGCTGTGGAATTATATACATCACAAACACAATAGTGGACAGAAACATTCAACTTAGCAGAAAGCCTACATTTATAAACATGGAATGCTTGTAAGTAAATTAATCTTATCAATTATTTACATTTTAAGGTTTTATTTAAACTCCATATTATTATAATTTCCTTCCTCTGAAAATATAAAGTACAATTTTATCATTCTTCACTAAGGCACCTTCCCCACTCTCAACCTGAATTGAGAGCTCAGCATTCTCAAGTTTAACCATAGACTGACTATTTAATTATTCATACTATATTTGAAGGTACAGATTAATTTAGTAATTTGTGAATTTGTGGTTGAAGATGTGAATAGTTTATATTATGGAGAAAAAAGGTTTATTATATTGTATATTATTACTTACCTTGGAATATCTTGCAAAAAGCAATGATATTAATCAGGGTAGGCATTTAATAAAATCGTACATGTTTTAAACCAATAGCATGCTGTAATACTGTATTTGATACATTCCTAGTAATCCATCAGTGACTGTCTTTTTTGTATATTTTGGGTACAAACCAAAAATTTGTACATTAAAAGTATTTGTTTGAAACCTAATTAAGATTTTATTCTCTTACAGGTATACTATGGACAAAGGGATCAACATTTACAATATGTTTTTTTTTACACTGAAATCACAAAATGTCAAGAATTTTATATTCAGATTAGTCCATGTAACTTTTGATTGTTTTTTAATTGATAATCAGAAATTGAAAAAACTAAAAAAAAACGGCTTGGTATTTTATTATTAATTTTCACGTGAGATTAAAAAAATAAATACATTGTTGATATTTGTCTTTTTCACTTTATCCCCACATTAAAAATCAAATAAAATACCCAAATATGAACTCTTTTTATTTTAATATCCCGTTCATTAACATATGTCATGAGGAAAGGACCATCAGGGTCAATCATTTCATCTGTCAGTGATCATAATGTTATGCTTGTTGAGTATAAATTTGAATCCAAATCTTATAATGACAAAAATAAACCTCAAATGATCAAGTAGAACATGAACAGCATGATACTTGTCAGAGCCAGTTATTTATCTACAGGGCAGTCAGAGCTAAGCAACTTATAATTGAAGAAATGACTTGAATGCCAGTCAATCTCAGAGTGGAGCAGACGGTGACAGCTGGCTGGTGTCCTCTGACTTTCGACTTGTCTGACACTGAAGGCCGCAACTAAAGCTTGAAACTAGATTTACGTCTGTGGTGCAGCAGAGTGACTCAGAGTCTCCAGCTGGCCACAGTTTAAAGAACCAAAGAGAGGAGCTATTTGTAGAGTGCAAGAAATAATAAATTGTAGGTCTCCAGGTGGCGACAAAGGTGAAAGCACATTCAAGAAACAACACTTAAGTCTTTGTTGTAGGAAAATTTCCTCAAACTCCACAGACTTGCTTTTGTGGTGACTGTGAAAAGAAAGGATATACAATAGGAGAAACTACTTTTGAAGATACGTAAAGAAGTCAGGCTGCACAGTTGTTAGGACAGTCAGTGTGCAGCAAGAAGGTTCTGTATTTGAACCCAGGCCAGGGTTCTCGTTCATGAATGGGCTCTTTATAGATACTCTGGCCTTTTCCTATAGTTCACAAACATGATTGTTAAGTTAATTGACTTTTCTAAAATGCCCTCAAGTCATAGTGTGTGAGTGTGTGTGCACGTGCAGGTGAATGATTGGATTTATGGTGTTGGTGATGGGCTGGCCATCTGTCCAGGGTGTATCCTGAATTTCACCATCAGACCCTGAGAGATGGGCATCAAACACTTCGTAACCTGGAGGGAATCTGATGGAAGGATGTCATGGAAATAATGATTTTTTTATTTTTTATTTTTATTATTTAGACTTTGACCCTTCTTCTAAAGTGTTAAAATAGTTGTTTTATTCTTGTAAAGTGTTAAGATAGTTATTTTTTATCATATTATTGGGAAGAACTCTTATATAAGTATTTCATAAAGGCATAAACCATTAAATATGCAACTCTAATAATTTATGACATAGTAATATATAAAACTACACAAGAAACATGCAAACAGGCTAAACGCTATGCACATTTAATTTAGTCCTAATTTATAATTCTGAAAGCAGCATGACTTTCAGTTATCAGGTGAGCACACAGAACCCATAGAGAGTGCATGCTTTTCATTAACTAAGGTATACAATAAGCCTTAACATTTGAATATATTCCTATATTTGTGGGTATGGGTACATAAATGCTCATCCTCTGTTTTCCACAGTTATATGTTCCAGTTTTCCAGATCTACATTTAAAAATGTATACATTTTAGGTGGAAGTTAATAAAAGGCAAGATTTTCTATGTTTTGCAGTTGCAAAATTAATCTTCTTGATTTTTAAAAACATCTCTTTTAGATGTTGTTTTGCCTAAAGGGAATTTATTTATGTTACGTATATTTATACTATCACATTTTTTATGTTGCTGTGACATGCTGGTCTGCATGCCGGACTTCATGTATACAACTGAGACAAACCACTGTAAACATGGTGGTTCTCTTTAGTTCAACAAGGGTTTTCTTTGTTTGCAAAATGTTTTGTATATCATATGAAAAAATATATATTGAAACCAAGCCCCAAAAGCTATTCTGCCTGGCCTGCTTTGTGGTCTTAACAAGCTCAATTTTTTGTAGGGGTCTGGGACTGTTTAATAAAGATTTATTAGGCCGCAAAAATGCTTCCAAAGCTAATTTGACAGACAGAAAAAAATGTCAAAAATTACTATTTTTTGACCACTCCCCAAATTTGTATTTTTCATCCGATTTCAATAAAACTTCTCTACTACAGATAAATTAGGCTGCTGAATAAAATAAAGGCATACATTTTTGGCCATCTTTAATAGATTTCTTGATATTGCTGGTAGAAAATAGGGATTTTTCTTTTGATTTTAAAAAATCTAATTTTATAGAATTTTTGACTTGCACCAAAATGTTTATTTTTTGTATGCATTTCATTGAAACGTCCTTCCTAGATGTCAATAAGGCTGCTGCATCAGATAAAAACATTTATTTATGGCTATCTTTAGTAGTTTTTTTTTATATTGCTGGTAGAAAATAGAGATTTATTTATTTTTTTTCTACTATTGACCATCTGAAAAAGTGCCAGAGCGTCGCTCCTGGTACTTACTTTTATGCAATACTGATGTGATCAGAAAGATCCCCTCCATGAGTTTGCAGAAAGACAATTTTTATACTAACTTCAATCATTTGAAAAACAATTATACATTTTAAATTCTGAGGTCATGAAGATCAGCCTAAAAGTGAAGTAGGTACAACAATACAAAGGAGGAATGGATCCCTTAGGGAAAATAAAGGAAAATATAAAATTCATAACGTAAACTAGCCTAACTGAGAAAATATGTACTTTGTATTCCTGACCTGAAGCATCTAGATATCACAAATGACACTCGGTTGAGAGGCACACTCACAAACACATTCAAAGTTGGACACACATCGTGCATATAGAATGGGGCCCACGCCCATGTTAAGCAGCAGGCAGATGATGTGTGGGTGTTTGCAGGTAGGCAGTGTGAGAGCTCTCAGTAGCTATTTTTTAATGGCAGTCTCTGCCAAGATTTACTTGCACATAAACACTCGCAGACACTGCACTGACATCTAAGTGTAGTGTCACTTTGCCAGGTGCATTTGTTATTAACTCCTGAAGTATTGTACTATCTAAATGTGTTCCTCAACAGTGCCATTATCTCTGGACTGTTCCCTGTTTCATCTTTTAATCTACCCTTAAATTTATTTCCATCCTTTAAAAACATTTTTGTACTGTTTTTATGGCATCTGTGACTCAAGGAGTTTGGAAAGGATTCAATTTCCAAGCTCAGAGACAGGGAAAAGTGCATATTATGCCTCTTTTGTCCCAGAGTGCCCCTTAAGCCAGTGCTTATCTCCAGTTTCTGCAGGGCAAGACAGCACAGATACACTGCACAGCATCTCAGGATGGTCGGCAGCAGAGGTTTCCATCTGAATCAGCTCTTTCAAGGTTGAGCACCAGACAAAGAGGCTTTGCTTACAGTTTTTATGTACGCATCTTTCATGTCACAGTGGGTGGGTGGTAGCCGAAATGTCACACTATCGGCCACTGTGGTCCTGGTGAGGCCAGATGAGAGCTGGTTGAGTCTTTGGATTAGCTGTCGGTTTCAATTTCGTTTCCCCCTTCTTAACTGGGTTAGTGGTGTACCAAACCAGTAACGTCATATCTAGAATAGTGGGTACCGTTAAGTGCCTTATTTGTGGTTTCTCATTGTGACCTCATTACTCATCTTCAGGATTCAAACAGTGTTTATCAACTATTTTACATCGAGCAGGTGGTCAATAAAAGATCATGTTGCAATCACAAGTTTATGGTATTTTTATGTTTTCAGTTTCACTACTGCAACATTACAAAATAGACCTAAAGAATTATGTTATTTTTTGACAAATATAGAGGACTGTAGTTATTCCTGCAGAAATCCTTGCAAGTGGTAATCTATAAGAAAATAAGTCACAGAGTTTCCAAAACAAGGATGCCGTAATCTGTCTGGCATAAACCAGCCATTGCTTTTAGAGATATAAACCACAACTGAAAAACAATTGTTTTCAAAGGATGCTTTTAGGCAATGCTATGAAAATTTGGCTTGAGTATTTGTTGTTGTTTTTGTTGGAGATTATGTGCCCCTCTGGAAATTTTCATTTTGTTTTAGTTCCGTGCAACACTATTATGGATATTTTAGATTTTTAGCTGAGAACGTAAGAGTGAGTGTTGTAAAGTGGGAAATTTGTGAAAAGAAATAATGGAAAACTCTGGACAAGACTTGCCAATAGAAATAAGAAAAAAATCTCCATTTGGCAAAATATTAATGCAAAAATGTGGTCAAAGGGTCTCAGATGAAAATATACATTGTAAAATATTGCAAAGTTGCAAGCTACTTAATTCCTTTGCCACTTGCAATGTTAGTCTTTTTGTACACAAAAATTAGCTACCTGCCACAGGTCTCTTTGTACACATATTCAATTCTCAAAGTAGCATAAAATGATGTGATCATGGTCCGTAGTGTTGAAATGAGTTTTTATCGCTCAGACAAACACCTCAGAGTTATTTTGTTTCAATCAGTAATTATAATCTATCATAAATCCTAAGGATTCAAATCCTAATGAAGGCCTACAGCCAGAATATAAATAGGAAGGAATATGAAATTGATAGTAAAATAAAATAACAAACATTTAAATTAGATTGTTATTATTTATTTATTTATTTTAGGATTTCTGATTTGCATAAACTCTAAAGATTACTACCAACAGAAATAGAAAGCTAGAAAAGCTTAAATTAGAAATGGGCTTGTTCAAAATTTATGTTATGGTCCACTTGAATACAAATACCCCGGTTTTACGTTATCATATAGGAAAGGGATGAGATGGGATGAAACCTCATGATATTTAAATGTAACATCAACGTATTGTTAAACAGTTTGTGAACCGTGTTTTGCAAAGTACTATTCAGTTGCTGTCACCTTGTAAGATCATCTGGTGAAGTAGGTTCAATTGTTATGAGCCGAGGATTTGAAGTGGAATGATTTAGGCTTGAAATCCTGTTGCATCTAAATTTTACATACTTATCTTGAAGTAACAAGAGGAGTAGTTACCGGTGTTGAGAGTCTGCTCCCACTGCTTTCTGTGTTTGTGACTTTCTGTCACAAACACAGGCAGCATTTTCTCTCATTGAGAGGACTTAAAATCACACAACTGACATGACAAAACATTAGGAGTAGTTTGTAACAAAATGGTAAAGCCCTAGTATAAGACAGGAAAGGAGTGAAGCAACACTGATCTGTGGCGTAGTTAGAAACAACCGCACAAATCACTACAGCAAAATAAGTTTTATGTCAAACGCATAGAATGAGTTTCATTTAGTATCACACACATACCTACATGCAGATGGAATATCTCACTGATATGTGTAGTCCGATGTAAGCTTATGAGGATAAAAGTTGCACAAGTTGCTGTGTAATGTTATCTACCAGATGGAATCTGTCTCTCTTATCCCAGAGCCTGGGGGGGGGGAGCAAGGTTTTGCTTTCATTCACGTTCTACTATCACAGCTTAGCATCGCTATTAATACAAGCAGCCGAAGCAGGGCAGTACATTAGAATATCAAAACACTGGCAGAGGAAAGACTTCTATTTTCAGTGAGATAGGATAATGCTTTTTCTGGGAGGCTGTAAGCTCAGCATATGGATGTTTTTAAGTATGTGAATGTATCTGTTCAAAATGTGTGTTTGCATATTTTTTAAGCCGTCAGGTTCGAAAAGAAACATCTGATATCGCTGTCTTAATACATTTTATCAGGTCCAGTATGTTTGGTCTTTTTTCGTAGTACTGAGAACTTACAGAACTTGCTGATATTCTGTTTTTTTCCACAACTCCCTTTTCTATTTCTTTCACCCTACTTTCTCTCTATTTTTGCTTTGGAGTAATGGCACAGATTTATTCATCCATCTTTCTTAGGTCACTTCCCCTGAGGCACATCAACTTCCTCCCACTCAGCCACTTTATTTTTTTTAAAACACAAGATCTTCTCTTCCTTTTAGACCTTTTTAATTTTTTTCTGTCCATACTTAGCAATCTTCTTGTCCACATTATGCCATATTGTACTATCAGTTTCCATCATAGAAAAAGAAACAGCCCGTTCTGGTGAGGTTTGCATACGATTCTTTGGGGAGGGAAAACCTTGGACAGGCTGCCTAACACACATACACACACGCACAAACACACAGTATGATGGCCTAAAATCAATTAATAAAGGCTTAAAAGCTTATTTCATTTGAAAATCTCCCCATGTTTTAGCTCTTTTACTCAAAGCTGAAGATAAAATTGGATCAGGAAAAATTCTCCATCTGGAAACTCACCATCTTTCTCTTCTGTTCTTTTTTCTCTTTTCTTCCAATTTCACAACTTGGTTCATCCTTTCTGCCTAAACAGCCTGTCCTCTCCTGCTGTGTCTCTCCTTTCCTCTACAGTCTTCCCTCTCTACTTTTCCTTTGTCTTTTTGGCATATCTTTGTGCTGCGCTCTCTGTCCACATTTCCCACCTTAACACTTTCTAATTTCAGAAAATTGTCTTCCCAAATGGTTCTGCAGCATCTTTCCACCCAAGCCTCCTCTAAATCGCCCTCTCTTTCTTCTTTCACTTAATTTTTCTTGTTTTATCACTATTTTACTTGGTTTCCATTTTCTTTCCTACCTCCTCACTTCTTAGGTTGGCATAAATAGTTCCTCAAGGCATAGGTGTTTTATAATAATCTCCAGTTTCTGACCCTATTAGAAATAGTACTGACCATGCTCCTCTCCTTATCATCTTGCTCTGCTATCTTCTCATACATATCCTTGATACACCTAACATCTGCTCTCTTATTTAAATATATATAGTGAATATGTGTAAATATACCCAACAAATAAGAATAACGTAACTCTACTTCTGTTTAGCATTTTTACCTTTTCTTAACCTGCAGGTCAGTTGTTGAATTCTCAACCTCAGCATTATGTTCATATTTTATTAAAAAGACTGGGTTTACTGGCATGCTGTGGTGGAACAGGGGGTTAGCACGCCCCACGATTGGAGGCCTTAGTCCTCGACGCGGACCTCGAGGGTCCCAATGATCTTTGCCGCATGTCATCCGCCCTGTTTCCAGTCTGCCTACTGTCACAAAAAATACGAGCCACTAGCACCACAAAAACTCTTCGGAGAAAAAAAAAAGAGATTGGGTTTAAACCAACGTTCATCCTCTTATTATTGTTGATAATAATAAAACCCAGCTCAGAATTTATTATAAATTCTGAGTTGTGGTGCAAGCTAATGAAGCAGCTCGCAGGTCTTGTTAGATATTGATTATGATAAATACCTGCAGTGCGCCAAGATCATTTTGGAAACTTCCAGTGCCATTATTAGGGATTTTGCCTTGTCCTGGTGTGAGTAATAAATGAGGTAAAAATTAGTCCAGAATGGCAAATTGTTCTTTTAATATGATCACTGTGTTATATCTGTTCCTCCGCTGGAAAAGTCCTAATTAACTTTTATCTCAAGTCTCGCACTATCACAATTATAACTCTCTGAAATGAGCTGTGCTTGAGCTTGAGGGTATCAGCAGCAGTAGTTATAGAGCAGAGGGACAACTATTGTAACTGAGCCATTAAAGGGACAGAGAAATGTGTGTTCTGTGTTTCAATCATTTTGGTTAAAATAAAAATACTTTTCAAGTAGTATAATTATGAAAACATGGGTTTCATCTGTGTCAAAGGCATATGCACAGCTCATAATTAAATCTATAACTGATCCTGTCACTAGACAACTCTGGTAAAACAGATCTAACGATCGTTTGTTGAACTACTTTTCTTATATAAGTTCTACTGCACTTATATTAAACTGTGCAGTTTAATATAAGTGCAGTTATATTAAATCTTATAACTTATATGTATTAACTTATCTTATAACATAAGATAACATAACTTATAACATAACATAAGTTATGTTATCTTTGCTTCAATAAAATTTTATGTTGTGACTTGCATGTGACGGAAATGATAGGACATAATTTTGGTGAATAAGGTATCTAGATGTATTGATGCAACTTGAAGTTCAAACTGAGCATCATAATAAGGAAGAACACAAATGCAAGTAACTTTGAGCATCATATTGTTGTTGGTGCCAGATAGGCTGAAGTTGAGGAGACATAGCTTTTTTTTGTTTTGTAAACTATTACAGCATAGTAATATCAAACAACAACTATATGTTGTTTGATATGCATGTGATATATCAAACAATGTTATAATGGTGTAATTGGCACTTTATTAGCTCCTAAGTCATTAACTACTTGTTTGTGGCTGTAAGCTAATTTCGGCTGGCTGGCTGGCTCATTTGATCATTTCTATTGTTGAGGAGCATTTTGTAAGTTTTACCCACAGAATTACAGTTTTTCTAATCTACCACATTTACTCAGGTTCGTAAATTCAATTTCAAATTTAATAATACAAAGCCACATTTATCAGGCCTTCTGAAAGGACTACACTTTTGGTTATTCTTTTGTTTCTTTTTCACGCTGTGTAGTTAGTTAAAAAAAACTAATCAGCAAGCCTTACTAATTTCCGAACATCATTTTTTTTTGGCATATAAAAGACATGCATGAAAACAACAAAATGAATTAAAATGTCAAAACTTTCAAATCATAATTTGTTTAAGCAGTCTTTTTCCTTTCCAATTAGTGCTTAAAGTAAGCATGTAAAAAGGCTTTCAGAAGAACTAAATGTGAAGAGATTACCGTTGCTGAGCAAAACAAGGGTTAGAAGTTCAAATCCCGAGGTGAACAAGTGACTGAGTCACACTGTTTATGTGAATCGATCTAGAAAAAAAGATGGATCTGTTGATAAGGTTGAAGTTGCCCAGCAGCTACTGGTGCTGCGTGACTGGGTCTTTTCAGTGAGACCCCACACATAGCGGCAAAGTGAGGAGGGGAAATAACAAGAGGTTAGCTAGTTAACTGCAGTCAAAAGGTCAAAGATGATGAAGCCTTCAGCTATGTGCGTGTGTATTTGGGCATGTTTGTGTGGATTGCAGAGAAGTTACATTTGCACGTGTGTGTGCCCTGTTTGTGTGTGTAAGTCAGCCATAAAGAAGATGTGTTGTATGATGAAAGAGCCTCTGTGCAGGTGGACGCTGGGGTCAGGAGTTGAAATGGTGCGGAGGGGCTAGCGGAGAGCAGTCACTGCATGACTGAATCTGTTTGCAGTAGGTAGCTCTGTCAAAGAACTGATGAATGGGTTTTAAGACTTTCAGCCTCGTAAGCTCAAAGGTAATGGACTACAGCTGAGTGAGCCAATACTATTGTTTTCAGGGAACTGACCAAGAAACATCAAACGCTGGAAAATAGGATATTTTCATACAACTGTTAATCAATAAATCAATCAAACAACAGTTAGTTGGAATTTTATTAGTTTTTTTTATTAAGAGTATTGATAGGAGCAGGAATATGTAGATTGAAAAGAAATAATGTGCATGTTACTAAAAAAGTTTTAGATTAAGATGTCAGGATGTTGGTTAGGATATACACGTGATAAACAATCCCAAAGTTATTTTATTTGAAAGCCAAATGTCACCATATTTATAGCTAGAAGGTCTAACAATCTTGAAAATGTGAATCATGATGTTTTTCAAACCGAAAACAGGTGAGGACTTGTGGTGGGTGACTTGTTTTTGAGCAAAGAAATAAAACAAGACATTAAAGAGAGGGAAAGAAGGAAAATAAGGAGGGAAAGAAAGGAGGACCCAGAAAGAAAAGCGGAACATGACAAAAGGAGGTAGCAGGAAGGAACAACAATGTCCTTCCCTCCTCTTAATACCTTGTTTCATAATTCTCCTGACCTGAAAAATATTTTAATCACTCTGCATAAATTCCAAATTATTCCAGTCCGAATAAGAACCTTTTCTGTCTAAATTTGTCCACACATGAATGAACTAATCTAAGACTGAAGAAACGCTTTATACACTCATCACTTCTCGCTAGTGTACAAAATAAACAGATCTACAAGTTGGACAGGCGAATGTAGGACAATGGAAGCAGAGCCACATTGTCACAACCTTGTGTGCCTCTATCCTGTGACATCCAATCATGACAGAAAAGCCAGCATTGATTAAAAGAGAACACAATGAAGACACTTAATCATTTCAGAAATTTTACTTGTCTGGTGAAAGGTGAAAAACAATTTAACCAAAACACAGGCTATAATTTTCCAGATTGTTGAAAAGAAAAGAATTGTCATTAGGGCTATATTTAAAGTTAGAATGTCTGTAATGTTTGTTATCTGAAAAGTTCACAGGGGCACAATCATTCTACTTCACAGGCCACAGGCAGTTAAAAGAATCTTTGACTGTGATTTCATCAATCACAGTTAAATATCCTTTTAAGTTTAAACTACTTTGGTAATTTTCCTATTCATGTTCTATGTTTTTGCTCAACAGACAGTAAAGGTAAATCCATGGGGGAAAAAAATCACCTATATTTTCACAGACTTGGATAAACCTGGGATATTTCAAAGACCTGCACATGTAAGCTCTATCAGTTTCCATAAACATAGCCTGTTGTCTCTGTGATTGGACACAGATATCAATAGTGAGGTAAAAAGCAGTGGGTGGATGAGTAAGAGAAATGAAAGGTGGCAGTCTGTGAACAAAAGACACCTGAACAAATTATGGCTTCACAACAAGTGATCCAAAGTCTTTGGAAAGGCTCATTTCCTTTTTTTGGGGTTCTTGATCTTTGTGCTAGCCTGTCCATGCTTCAGATCACAATCATTTCCTTTTCTCCCACTTTCCATATAAATAACAGGCATGAGCTTTATAGCTTTATACATGGAAACTTGGAAATGTGGTGCAATTTTGCATCACAAGGGAAAGCAGTATGAAAACTGTCAAAACGTATGACAATGTAAAAGGCTAAATAAAACAACAATTATATCAATCTATCAACTGAGCTATGTGAAAGTATATACATATATCTTTTTATAAAGCATATAATGCTTTTTCAAGATAATTTACATATTAATGGCATTTAACTTTAAACTGACAATAAGGAAAATGTCTCCCTACAATGATAGGCATATTCCTGCATTTATAGCTACACAATGGATCATAAGTGTCTGAAAAAGGAGTTTTGATGAGTTTACTTATTCTCATGATTTTCTTTGAAACTTGTTCTCGCTCTTCCTCATAACCACAATTTCTAAGTTACAAATGTGGTTGATGTGCAGACTTAGGGTTCTCTCTCTTAATATATTCAATGATCTAATTTTTCCAAAAACAAGATGGGTAACAACTATACAAAATGGAACATATAAAAAAAAACATATATCTATATATATATATAATTTTATACTTGGAAAAATAATTAAGAGAGAGAACCCTCAGTCTACACATCAATCACGTTTGTAACTGAGAAATTGTGGTTATGGGGAAAAGCGAACACCTCCATCTGTGGGAGTTGAGAAAATGTAGGCCACCCTCCTGCATCAAAACATTTGTATATCATCATTTTCCTAGCATGGTTGTAAAAAGGGAACAAGAAAAGGAAAAAAAAAAACATTTCTTGACTGTTTCCCCAAACCTTATGCTTTGGCTTCTTTAATTCCTGTGTTCCTAATTTTTCTTACAGTATACATAGAAATGCTCAGCATTAAACGAGCAACAGAAACAAGGCAAATACAAACACACACATGCACGCTCACACACTGCACTGAAATCAGCTTGTGATTTAGACTGGTGTGATTAATAGTGTTCTACGCACCACTGAACAGACGAACCACAAAACAGCATAAACATTATCATAGCCTGAAAGACCTAATTATTGTAGAGCACATCTGACAGACGTCTGCATGTGTGTGGGTGTGTGTTGGTTGGAGGAGGGGTCAGCTTGTTGGTTTGGGAAAAGGGAGAATGGGGGACAATGAGGAGGGAAGATTTATGACCCTTCTACGGTATGTAGTTCAGAGTCCTCACCACCCCTTTTGTGTCTTCAAACATTTGGGTGCAAATTAGGAATATGATAATGGCCTTAGCATATATTATAATGAGAGAGCAGCCTGCTTACACGTCATCTTCCAACCAGCTGAATGAAGGAGTGTTTAGGAATATGAAAACGGTTGAGAATGCGATTCTGAATGTTCAGCTTCTTTAATAAAAATATGATATACATCCAAGTTACAAAAACTAAACATCATAAAATGGGACGGTAAAAAAATGTTTGAGTGGATAAACACAGTCCTCATGTATTGAGTGTTGTGAGAAAGTACTTCGTATCTTGCAATTTCTTATTATTAAACATTTAAGTGAGACAAAAAGTCATAAGATCAAACAAATTTTAATATCCATCAAAGATATACCCAAGAACAAGAAAACAGTTTAAAATGATTAATATATTAATGAAGAAGGGCTATACAAGCTAACTAGGACCAATGCGAAAAAGTAATTCTCTTTTATTGAATCAAGAACTTCAATTCCTTTATTACTTTGATAAATGAAATAGTTGTATGAAAACTTAAATTTACTTTTACCCAGATTATATTTTTCTGATAAGATTGCTTTGATTATTAATACATTTAAGTAAGTAAATCGTAGCATCACAATCAGGGATAATTGTGATGCTACTAATAATGACAAAGGAGGTAAAACAAGTATCCACAGTTCACTGCTATTTGTGGAGAGCAGCATTAGTCATTTTTATTTATTTTTTGTTTTCTCCAGACCAGTAGTGTTTGTGAAATTTCCTATTGTACAAAAAAACATTTTCTATCCCAAAAGCCTTTCACTTGTTAGCTAACATTATAGACAAGACCCCCCACTCTAAAAGTAAAATACTGTAATATATGATTTTTGTGATTTTTACTTCAAAACACGTGATCAGTAAAATTTTAACAATGTAAAAATGATGTGCTAAAGATATTTGTGTGGAAAAAAATATTTTTTTAATATTCAGATATAAAAATTACACTTAGAGCCATTTGGTCAGATTCGTCAGAGAAACTGAAATATCTTTCACAACAATCTCTCGTTTTCATCTGGTCTTCAATGATGCATGACAATGGATTGTGCCAGAACATACACTTTAGGCCTACTGGATCAGCATCAAAAACCTTGACAAGACACTAGGTCATGGATGACCTCTCCCTCTTTTCTGCTTTGTCTTTTTTTGTGCTCCCTGTCTTTTTACACCATTTTTCTGACTAAATCTTCCCTCAGGCCCTTTGACACCAGAGCAAAACTGGAAGGAGGAGAAAGGAAGGCACAGAGGAGAAAGAAGTAAGACAGCTTGAACAATCATTACAGAAAAGGCTTCAGTTTGCTGAGAGAGGCAGATGGAAAGAGGCAGAGATTGAGAGTTCGGGATTACTGAAGAAGAACAAAAGTTAAAGAAGTGTCCAACAAATGGAAGAACAAGGTGTTCAGGTATGAGACGAGAAAAGACGATTTGAGTGAAAACAAATGCAGAGTTCATTCCATTGGGAATGATTAAAGTGGTATGCCAATATTCCACCTATTTAAAGTTGGAAACTTAGCTTGTGGTATGAGATTTTTTTTTTCACATCAATAACTGTTTAATTTCAACTTCCCTTTTTGGAGGGATATGTTTTTTTGTCAGCTGCAATAAGAGAGAACGATGAGGCTGTTTCGGGTAAGAGCGGAAGGTGGAGGTGATTGGCACAGCTTCTACTAATTTGCTAACCAGTCTCTCCTTTTCATACTACTGGATCCTGCTGAGATCCAAAACACAGAGTGCTATCACACACACTTACTTTCACAAAGTCAAAATGAGTCAACTGTAATCGCTTAAACTCATCTAGTGGTACTTCTAATTTTTTTTTTGGCCACTAGCTGCATGTCATGGATCATAACAGCTTGCAATGGTTTCATAGCAACAAAATATGGAGATTTTTCATTTTATGTTGCAACTCGACTTGACTCGACATTTGCTCACTTTGTCAACAGCAGAGAGCATGGCCAACACCCAAGCAACTCTGGGTATTTACCATGGCAACACGTTATAATGCTGCATTGTCAACAACAAAGCACAACACAGCTCACCTCCAGCTTTCGGAGAAATAAAAGAACAGCACACACATCTATAGTCAGTTAATTAGCATTCATACTGACAGTACTGTGTGAGCTTATCTTTCAAAAGAACTATTTCCTCTAAGTTCAGCACAGGCAGATTAAAAATAAATTAATTTAGTTTTATTTTATAGCTAAACATGGAGTTTTATGAAAGAAAAGTTTGGTTTAAAGTTAGAAGTGTAGCCTCATCTAGCCTAATACATATTATTTACAACAATCTTATGATAGTGTATTTTCTGCGCTAAGGTACTGGCATCTAGCAGGGGGTTCCAAGGCCAGTCATTGAGAGCTACTGTCCTGCAACTTTTTTTTTTTTTTTTTTGCATCCTTTCTCTAGCAAACTTAAATCAAATGAAATGCTTGTTACCAGGCCTCTGCAGAGATGAATGGATGCTGGTGAGGGAACTTAGCTATTTGATTCAGGAGTGATGAAGCAAGGAGGCATCTAAAACTTACAGGATGGTGACTCACAAGAATAGAAATACAGAAATAATTTTGACTTTTAACATATCAGAGGGAAAAGCTCTCCTTTGTTGCCACTAGAGTCTTAAGATGTGCCATGGTATTAGTGACTAAGGGTCTTCTTCTTTAAGTACTGTAAGCTGTGGTGCAAACCATGATGCATAAAGAAATTAAAGACATTCTGTGGAAAGAGTTAAAGATTAGGCTGATGCCATAAAGGAGGTTATCAATAAATATATTGAAATACCAATGGAAAGATGCAAAGAAAATAGTTAGCAAATATAACAATTTATATATTTTTTTATATTTTTATATTCATCTTTCTAGTGAATCTGTTTATTATGATAGAATAAAAAACACTTAATACATTATCGTCATAAAATATAAATAAACTGTTGTAATTTTTGTGTTCTAATCCTCCCTCATTATACTCATTAATACTCAGTATTAATGAGTATTAATACTGAGTATTAATGAGTAATTATACTCATTAATACTCAGTATTAATGAGTATAATGAATATTTCACTGATTCTTGAGAAGTGCATGTATTTTTTTAAATATTTAAGTAATTTTAAATCCTGCAAAGTTATAAATAATTTCAGCTTATCAGAAGTTTGGTCATTTGAGAAATTTGAGTTCCATTCCACTATATTGCCCATAATTCAATTGCTTAGATTTTGTCATATGTGTGGATTACTTGGATTGTTACTGACAAGTGGTTCAAAATTCATGTCAACAGCTCGACATGTTCAGTACCCATTTTCCTTTGTATAAATAAAGAGATTTAGAAAGCTACTTCTCCCTATTTTTGCTGGGAACTTACAGCCTTTTCATTCTTTCAATGGCATGGCTTTTGTGCCGATGGGGAGATTTATAGTGCAAGCACACACAGACAAGCACACACAAACAAACAAAAAAAAGGATAAATAAATCATGAAATTTGGGACATTCAAAGGACAAATCTTGTTATGAAATGTGTGGCACACATTCTCAGAAAGACACAGACAAAACACACAGCAAAGGACAAACCCAGAAGATCTATATATTAGACGTGACAGAAATCATTGCAGCAGTCTGTATGTTTTACCACAACAATGACTTGAAGAAAAAAAAAAAGGTTGTGAAAAAAATATTTCCCCACTTCAAAAGTCTCAAAAAAAGGAACAGTTTATTTATGGCAAGTAGATATTCAAAATGTAATTTAGGCAACAAAATGGTTTATAGGTCAGAGAAGAAAACAGAGAAAATAAATACTGGCTGTTGCATTTTGACTTTTTTTATTGTTTTGTAATGAACACAAGTCAGCTGTCATCCTCCGACTTGGAAAGTGTGCCGCACTGGTTGCCAATAAAGCATTCACCAATTTCAGCTCTTGCTTAAAAAGACAAGCTGAATTGTCACAGAGAGAAAAAGCGGAGTTAAATGGCTAAGTAGAGACAATCTGAGGTAAACCCATATTGAAATACAAAATGAATAACAAAAACCAACAAATAAACTAAACTGATTTTATGCTTTATAAAGTCTTTTTGAACTGCCTTCCATTGTTTTGTATGTCTTGCATCTAATTCTTTGCGGGGGAAAAAAAAGGCTTTTGTTCTTCAGTTTAAAACAATGTCAACCTCACAGACATCCAAAAGCCAAAATTACAATGTTTGTTTCGCTCTGTGATTTAGAAATGGTTAACCTTTGTTCAGAATGCTTTCATAATGATCTCTGACCTTCAAGTTAAGAATGACAGAATAATGTACTGCAGAAAACTAAAAGAGCATGATAGAAATAAGATCAAAAATACTGTTAAACTGAAACAATCATTTCATCTCATTAACAGAGCAAACATCACAGATATGTGGCACATTATGACACTGTTTAAGCAAATTTAAGCAGATAAACATAAAAAGAAGGGTTCATTAGGATGCTTCCCCTACTCGTGCACCTTGTTAAGGGTTTTATTGTATGCAAACAACCCAAGGGCATCCCCACACGTTTGATGTCTTGGATAAGTTGAAAAACGAGATGCTGTTTAACAAAACAGCTTGAAAAGAGCAAGTGTTTATTGAACAAAAAGGAACATTAAGTACGACAAGGCACAGTTGTGGGAGGCAGAACAAAGATAAAAGCCTCAAGCTCAAACAAATGTATTTTTATTTCATTTTGGCTCCATAAAATCTAGTCGCACAATTTAGCAGTAACTCCTGAAAATGGCCTGTGCTCTTATATTCCTTTTCTCGTTGTCGGTTATTATAAACATATTGTTTTTTTTTCTGGTTTTAAAAGCATTTCCTAAGAAAATAATTTCAATGCCCCACGGCTTTAATGGGAAGTGAACCAGTCACTGGTGCTAAATAGTAACAGCATGTATTTCAAAATTGTAGAAATGCAATATTAAAATTGCTCAGCCCTGATCAGTGAGACGTTAAAGTGCCTTAGATGTTTATCCTTTTTACTGGATTAGCAACTAAGGGCAGCAAGGTACCAAACCATACCTGCCGAATGTCCCCTTTTGGCCGGGAAGCTACTGTTTTCTACCCCTGTTTCCCGTCACGCTCCCGTATTAGTATTCCGTAATTTCTAGTATTATAGTAATTACGTCCCCCCATTAAAACTATCACTAACTTGTGACAGTTTAGCAAAGGACAGATAATTTGTGAAACAGTCACACTTTTCTGTCTCCTCCCAGTGCTATCTATAGAAACACACTGCTGAGTTTTAGTGCTGTCAATCATGCATGTGTTCACGCTGCTCACACCCTCCTGCTTGCTCTCTGCTAGATTAAAGCTTCTCCTCGTCAGCAGAGCCTGCCATGAATGATCAGGCTAGTTAGTATGGCCGCCAATGATGGAAGATAAATACTTCTCCTGTAATGGTAAGTTGTTCGTTAGTACATTGGAGCACTAAGACCTTCCTCCTGGCTGTAACTGGTTAATTCTCATGTAATAGTAGCTCATGGAGAAGATGGAAGATCTTGTCTGTTTGCTTTTTTTTCCCCACAGATTAAGCGTCTCATACTACACTGTCATGACATGGTGACTGTTTTAACAAAACATATTTAAAAAGCATATTTTTTTATGAAATTTACATACTGCAGCTTTAATTATGTAGAACCAATATTGCATTTTCAGGTACAATAGCTGTATCTGCAACATGCAGAGGGATGTCCAAAACTGAGTAATTATTTTCTTTAATTGGGGGCAAAACATCCATATTGTACAGACAGCAAGTGGGAAATACAAATAGGACAGACTGGAAAAAATGCATTCAACTTGTGATAATATATCAACTAATGCCCCATGTGCATAGGTAATATATTTCTGGACCTAAAATATTTGTGTCAGAAGGGCATTACATGCAACAGGAATAAGCACAGGGTCAGATGTGCTGTATGTGTTCACTTGAGAGTAAATGCTCAGGCGATATTTGATGAGCTCAAGGTGTGTAGATTTCCTCTCTAGTTTTGTGAAAAGACATCAAGGCTGAGGAGTCGACTGCTGTGTCTAGCTGACACTGATACTTTGAAGCATGCTGCTTCACATTTTGGGCTTTTTCACAAGGTTGCATTAAAGAACACATCCAGCCAAGTGTCAACAATTGTTTATCAAAATGACCACATTATCTGACAGGAATCTGGAGGAGAATGAAAGGCAGGTTGACAGAGGACAGGCAGGAGGAGGCAGGTAGGTACGGAGATGAGGAAAGAGAGATTTCAGGGACTATATCAAAAGGTGACAGCTAGAAAAAAAGGACAAGGACTTTCAGACAGAGTGAACAGGACAAAGTTAAGTCCAGAAAACAGGAGGTGACCAAGGAAAGAAGGAATGGAGGTTATAGAAATGAAAGAGGAAAATGTAAGACAGAGGACAAAGGAAAAATATGAGGTGAGAGATCTGTGATACCAGAAGCTGCTGTAATTTCCATATGCTAATTAAAGTTTAGTTTGGGTCACTTGCACTTTATGTCAAGGGTCTCTCCTCATGTCTGTCTGTCCTCCATTGCCTTTTTCCTTGCTTTTGTCTGCTGTTTTAATTATTTGTTTGAAGCAGAAGTTCAGACATTCAAGTCATATATCATCGTCTGATGTGGTTCCCTTTAAGACACCCTTTTCTTAATCTTTCTTAATATTGCATATTTCTTCTCTTTCTGTTATTTTCACCACAAGTGAGTTATAATACTATATTACCCCTCTTTTCCCATTTTAATGAACATAAAATGTTGTCTCTCTTCCAGCTACTGCTCTTTATTTCCTATCTCTTATTGTATTATTATTTTAAATTTGACTCCTTGATCAAAGACCTCTCAATCCACAACTTAAACTTTTGCCAAATACCAACTTGCCAAAATGCTAACTGTAGTGTCCTAAAAACAAAACTGCATTCATAAATATACAAATTCATAACATGGAAACAAGCAACTCATAAGTGTCCAGAGACATGCACGTTTGCTGATATCCATGCATGTGAGACACAAACATAGACACTAATATGCATACACACCTACAGCTTGCGCTACCTATTAGAGGTTTGTGGGCCATCTGTTCCTTTATTTTAGTGAACAAACACACCTGACAGTACTGAGGAACTGGTAAGTCCATTTCACTGTTCACTGAACAGCACAATTGAGTCGAGTAGATGGAGGGATAAGCTGGAACAAAAACTTAACGCACCCCGAGGGGGATTGAGGGATCGAGAACCACTGTTCCTGTCCAAAGCCATTTCTCTGAGAATCAGAAAAGTGTATCTCTCAGTTTCAGCTATCTAACAAGATTCAGAAGGGTGCTACTTTATCACTCAGATTTAATAGGATTTTTTTCTGGGGTAAGACTCATGCCATGAAAAAAGATGAAATCCAGTTCTTTTCACATATTGCACACTAGGTCAGAAGAAATGCCTGTTTAAAAACCCATCTAGATTTCAATATAAAAATTGTAGCTTGAAAAGTATAAGTTGGTAAGCTGTCAGCAACTTTGCAACATCCACAACTGACTGTATTCAAACAAAATAATAGGTATATAATAATAAAGTCTAAATAAGATATAATTGCTGTAAATCTTATGAAGTGTGAAAATATGCATTTCTTTTAGCCAACAGAAGATAGATGACTTCATAGAATTCTGCTTTAGCTTCATTTATGCAGAATTTTCACAAATGGATAAAAGCACATTTCAAAAGCTTATGTCTTAATTTTGACAATTTCAAGCTTTCTATAGGTTTTAATTTTCCATTACTACCTGTTCCTGGGTCATCCTCTGGGTTTCCTCCTGATTTGAGGTGCAAGGAACTCCTCAATGGGGAGGCGTCCTAACTAGATGACTGAGACACCACAACTGACGCTGCTTGATGTGGACAAACAGCGGTTCTACTCTGAGCTCCTCCAGGATAATTTTTTTTCTATTGGTCACTACCCAGAGCTTGTGACCATAGAGTAAGGTAGGATCATAAATCAGCTGGTAAATCGAAAAGTTTGCCTTTCGGCTCAGCTCTCTCTTCACCACGACAGACCAGTGCAGCAGACACAGCGCCAACCCACCTATCGATCTACTGCTCCATTTTTAAACTCCTCCTTTCTCCCCCAAACTGGAGAAGGAATGCTACACATTTCCGCCTTAAGACCATGGTCTGAGATTTGGATGTGCTGATTTTCATACTGGCTGCTTCACACTTTGCTGCACACTGCTCCTCAAAAGCTGGAGAACACATTCTGATGGAGCCAACAAATCTACATCATCTGCAAAAACCAGAGACAAAATCCTGAGGCTGCCTTAGATATTCTGTCCATTAAGTTTAAGAACAAAATTGGTTATGACAGTTTGATTTCAGAATTAAAAAATACTCTGAAGTATTTTGTTTTTAAACTCTAAGTTGGAAAGTATTGATTGTAATGCTAGAATTGGATGCTACATGTCAGCTTGTAATCCAAGAAACATTCTTACCTGAGGAAGATTTGAGGATCACAGGTGGCACCACAATGCAAAACAGGAATGGATCAAGCCAAGAGAAAAGCAAACAGAAGAAAAACATTTATTAGTTTACATAATACAGAACTCTCCATAAGCTTTAGAATAAGCAACTACCTTCTCATATTGAGCTGTGACAATGTAGTTTTAAGCTAATTCACACTAGTACATCTCAAGGGTCATTATTTAGGCAGAATATTTATCAAATTCTGTAGGACACCCTGGTAATAAATAGACAAAAAATGGAAATCTGCTTACAACACTCTGATAGGCATCAGCTGGAAACAGACTGTGGTCTCTGCTTTATATTCACTGTGATGGGGACCAAACCAATGAGGCAATGTCTTGTTTGAACCAATCAGGGGTGATGAGACACAGGGGCACCAGAATCAACTATAATTGCTCTGTCTGGCTTGTGTCAAAACCGAGGCATGTTCAAGCGTATGTGCATATTGTGTCTGTCTATTTTTGCTCAGTGTGTCAGAAAAATGCATAAATGATGGTGAAAGAAAAAAAAACTCTTCCTAGCAAAGTGGTAGAGAGAAATGTGAAGGGAGGAATGAAAAAGGAAATGCACGCGATAAGAATTGTTGTGAGACAAATTCTAGAAAAAAGACTTTCACAGTGAACTGAGAAATTCATTTGCTTCTTCTCATCTCTCCCTAGAATTTTTACTTGCTTTTCCATCTCATTCAAATGTTTCACACCTAGAGCAACCACTATTTTTCTCACTCAACATGCCTTATTTATCACTCCTAGCCAATCCCAAGCTCTCTTTCTCACTCTACACAACGACTTTCTTCAAGTATTAACCTACCCTTCTAAAAACTTGCCATTCTAATCTGTATAACACTGTATATCACAAGTCCCACAGGACATGCCTGCTTATTGATCTGGTCTAGTTTACAGCCTCACAGTTCTGGAAGCCTGGAAAATGACAAATTATCATTAGCCTATATTTTTGTGCATATAAGATGCCTTGTCGCCGCTTCAAGCCTCTGTGTTTTGGATCTCTTATTACCATTTCTCACAGGCCTGTGCAGCCCAGAAATTTTAACAACCCAGTTTTGTTTGACCTGATCAAAGCTGTGCAACATAACAGAATGTCACTGCCCATGGCTTCTTTATGGGCATACAGTATATAAACTAAGGAACACGACATAACTTTGCAAGAATGCCTAAATGGCAGGTAGAATCACAAAATACAATGCATTTTATTGGGATTTTATTTGATTGATGAACACAAAGCAGCAAAATAATATATATAAAAAAAAATCAGGATTTGCAAAATATTTTGCTAAATAAAAAATTGCAAATTGTGACATATGTCAATGGCTTGAGACTGCCCATAGACATCAGTTTTCTAACTTTAACACACATTCAAAATCAGATTTAGATTTTGTTGCCAAGTCAGTTGTTACACTGAGGCAAGAGGCTATAGGGTGCAAGAAACAGCAAACATAACAGACTTTACAAAATTATTTCAAGAATGATATAAACATTTAGATATATGGGGATGAATATAATATATATATATATATATATATATATATATATATATATATATTTGCAGGCTAATGCTTAATTAAATTGTGAATGGATAACATTTCCTCTAAATTTAATGACCATATTTATGTGGTGAGAGTCTGATCTCTGACCCAGTTGACCTTGCATGATGATGAGTCAAATTTATGGACCTCCACTGAAAACATGTCAGGTTTTAAGAACCCCTGTAGAATAACAGGATGTGATTCTTTTCCCCTCCCTTTGAGATGACGTCACATTACGTTCATGTTTTTTTGTTGTTGTTCTTTTCAGAAGAGCTGAGCGAGGGTGGGTTCCCTGCGTGTGTCTGACGAATGCCATCCCCTGGAAGCCCTTCCTCTCAGCATATACCCCTCCATCCCCCTGCTTCTGCTCACGTCAGACTAAATGAATCCAGCTTTGAGCTCTGAGGAGGCTTTGCAGGGGCTCGAAGCTCCGTCCAATCAGAAGCTCAGTTCTGTGACAGGAATTTACATGAATCTGCATGCTTAATGCACCCTGCAAGCCACGGCGGCCAGGATGACGACGCAACCTCTGACCACAACTGCCTGATATATCTATTCATTTACCATACAGCAGCCTGAAACAGTGGAAACAAACTGTATTTGTTTGTGTAATTGCCCATGAGCAAAGAAGATGGAAGGAGCAGGAGGTGCAGAGAAACGAGTGTGTGCAGGCGTGTGTGTGTGTGTGTGTGTGTAAAACTACTGAATAAACAGAGGAGATGGATGAGTCTATTAAAGCAGCAGCTAATCCAGGCTATTAAGAGGCAGAATGAAGGAGTGTAGGAGAGGAGGGGTTAATGGCTCTAAATACAGACCTAAACGGGGTGAGAGATTATTATAAATGCACCCCGGGGGGTGAGGGGGGACGTGTCACTCCGGACTATCCTCCAAGAAACTTCCTCCCAATGCAATGATTCGTACTGAACACAACACAATTGAAAATTTTGCATATAAAGCAAATACTTTTGGTCACTTAGCTGCAAATATTAAAGCTGTGGTTTAGTTGTGTTTTTGCAGGATGTTTAAAACCCACCACTGGCTGCTTGACCTGAGTGAAGTTTGTCTTCAAATCAGACAAAAATGGTGCAAACGTTTGTGCAGCAAAAATTTCCGTTTGTGCCGCTATCATTTTAAAGACATTAAGAAATGTTTCCAGAGGTCATGAAAGATCAACTACCCCCCCCCCCACCTGATCCCCCACCCCCCACCTACTTCAAATCAGACAGAATTTGTGTCAATCGACTCGACCACGTTTGTGCTGATTTGTCCTGCAAAGTTTTTTGCTTGTGCTGCTTTGGCTTTGAAAATATTAATGAAATATTAAAGGTCACTTTGATTTTGTAAAGGTTCAGGGCCTGGTTGACCTTTTGACCTTTAGACTTTCATAAATATCTTCAAACCTAAAGCAGCACAAACAAAAAATGTTGCTGCAGAAACCAGCACAAACGTTACGGGGGCTGGTTGACCTTTCATGACCTCTGGAAACATTTCTTAATATTTCTAAAATGATACAGGCACTAACAAACATTTTTGCTGCACAAACCATTTTTGTCTGATTTGAAGAAGTTGAGGGAGGACAACTTCACTCAGTTTGCGGTGGGATAAGTAAAAAAATAAACCCTCAAGAGGTGGCACACCTGATGCTTAGAGTTGATGATCTGGAGGAAGACAAAATGGTGCAAATGAGAAGAATCTGAGCCAACTTTGTCGATTATCTGCTTTTTTGTTGTTTGTTGCGGTGCTGTTGACACCGTAGGTCACCTCTCACCACTGGAACAACCTCAAAACTGTTCTGGCATCTCAGCTTTCTGGTTGTTGTTTTGTTTGTCCTGCACCTGGGGAACACACTGTCCTGCTTTAGACTGTACTACCTTCCCTTCAGTTGCACTGTTCATCAGCCATTTTGATGTTCAAGGTGGGGTTTTTTTCTGTTTTGTACCTTTTCTAACTTCCATAAGTATTTTTTTTTCACATAACTCAGCTATACACTTATTGAAGATTGATGATCCAGCAAACCTTTCATCCCCATCCCAGACGACCTTGCTTACGATAGCCTCCCTCAGTGTTGGCCAGACAGGCAAGGCGGAGTAAATCAGTCGTACTTGAAGAGGTCAAAACCTGAGGCCTCTGTAAAGATAAAAGGGATTTCTTGGAGGTTACGTTCTGATGTCCATTTCTGGGCATTTCCAGAGGATTTTCTATCATCCTGAGACCTCCGACTTATTGGGGCCTTGATGAGAGAATCCAGCTGATCCAGCAGAAACACTGTAGCGTAGTGGAACATCACAGCTCTAAGATCTTGGTTGCATAAGATGAAGGATGATGACAAAAAAAAAAAGCCCTCTGCAAGTGGAATAAAGAAAAGATTAGCTATTGCAGTACTGCTGATTCACAGGGATTGGCTGTGATGAGAAATCCCTGCGTCGTGTCAGGAAGTGAATTCAAAGCCTGGATTTCTGGGAATCGTGACGTGACTCAAAAAAAGAAAAAAAAAAAACAAGACTGGAAAAATACACAGCTAATTTGTTTTTTCTTTCCCCCACGTCACAAGGATCTCTTTTTCTGTCATTGCCATTGGGGGAGCAGGCGGACTCACGCCCAGCCAATCGCAATGGAGCGTGCGCCCGTCCCATCAGCCCTCGTTCTCAAAGCTTCGGGGTGTGAGGAGAGCACGGCGAAAAACAACCAGGACAGACAAACACGCGCTAACCGGGGTGGACAAGCCTTCAGATCCCATTAGGTTCAATACTGCCCCGAGGTAGGGGTAAAAATACCTCACCACACAGAGAGAGGCAGCAGGAAAAAGCACTGGTGTGTGGGGGTGGGTGTGTTTGTGTGAGGGAGGGATTCAGTGTTTATTCCAGCCATGCTCACCTTGACCTAAATATTCTTTGCAAATAAATATTTTTAACTATTTTAAAGGCAAGACTAATTTTCTTTAAAAAGTCAAGAGTCAGGTAAAAATATCAACAGTATTTTTCTCCTTTTTTTTGTTTGTCTAGAGGCACAATCATGATGTTGTGTAATCCTTACAAACAATTCAGTTAGCATTTCCAAATCGCCAGTGTTTCCTGAATCACTCCAGCTGACAGGTGAGGAATGTCTGGAACGTTTGGGCGTTTCCTTCATCGTTCCATAACTGTACTTCTGTCTCACTGAATTTCAGGTTTTCCCAAAAGGATCATAATAAAAAGATGGTAATCGTGACTGTTTTTTAGTACCTATGATGACTATTATTATATATAATAGTCATCATTATTGTTATAATGATGACTATAATTATAATAATAGTCATAATCTTACTATTATGACTATTAATAGTCATAATAATAATAATAGTAATCTTTTTTTATTTTCTTTAGGCTTTTATAAACTATTGGTGGATGTCAAGGCAAGCCAGCCCACAGGACGAATCAACTACCTCCATGTTTGACAGTGGTTACAGTGTTCTGGTCATTGTGACCACATGGATCAATATTTGCCCTTTCTGACCATTTACTCCCAAAATGCCTCTACACCATCCACACAACAAGAAAACAATCTTGTTATCTTTACTGTGTTTCATTTGGTATTTCAGAAATACCCAGTGCTACCCATAAGCCATCAGAGTTCCCAAACATCAACGGACATTGATAAAAAATATTCTGCTCTAAGAATATTGTTTACCATGGAAAAGCCTAGACCAAATACCATATTTGTATATAAACTATAATGTCAGCATGTTTTTGCTATTTAGTTTATGTACAGCTGAACAAAATGTATCAAGTTATTCTAGGTTTGCAATACTTAAATTACACAACTTGACTTCATCTGTTTTTACATGTTGCAGTAGTTGATTTTGTTTTATTTTTTAGTGGTTTGTATGTGACTGTAGGGATTGGCCAGCAAGGTATCCCACAATACATTGTGCCACCAGCAGCAGCAACTAATCAAACCGCTTATTTGTTGCAAAACTTTGTTTTAAGATGTTTAGCGCAAAATTATAGACTCCAAAGCTTCATCTGTACAGTCAGTTCATGAAAAATGAAGATATACCTTCAGAGCAGTAGAGCGCTAAGTGGCTAGTTTTTAGCACCTTGAGTGAGTTGTACGCTCACTTTCATGACCATCCGCTCTGCCTGATAGTGAAAAAACTGTTCACTTTTAAGCAAACAATTACTGATTTTCATATTTTGTTTAATTAAAGGGTTAGCAGAGAAATGAATATAGACAGGAGCCAGGACTTAACTTGTACACTAAGGTTGTGCAAGTTTATGCAACTCAAAATGATCAAGTTAATTGGGTTGTGCAAACTTAAGATGACAAACTTGCACTCACTAACCTTTTTAAGTTTTAAAAACTTGGTTATTTTGAGGCAATGAGTCTGCATAATGTTTTTAAGCAAGGTGAGCTAATTGGGTTTTACAGTATACTTGCAAATTTAATTTACTAAAAAGTTAATTTAAAAAAGTTGAGTAACTCATGCAGAGTTTAGTTGTGCTTAATCTACTTTAACATAATTAAGTCCACTTTACTTGGAACTTTATTTTTCATGTATAGAAATAAGTAAGCACTTTAGACAAAGAACAGTTTTGCTTGATCAACATAAATAAATGATGCAAATAGTTGCCTCCATTTTTTTTTAAAGCAGAATATTTTATTTTTATCAGTGACGCCTGACATTTATCACCAGGCAAATTATGTTAGATGAAGCAGTACGTCATTGGAAGATGATCTACAGCTTTCAAGTGTTGCATTCATGCATGCACGAACTGCCAGTGCTGGCCTTGCTGCACGCTTATGCTTCTTTTTCAGTCTACACAGTCCAATACAAATGAATACATTCAATTTTAGTTGGTAAAAATTATTATATTTGTTTGTTGAGTGATCATTCCTCTCTGGGAAAAAAACCCAAAACAAAAACAAAAACAGCTCAGAGCAATCATTAAAAGGCCCAAATCAGCACAACGTTCATGTCCATGAATGCGTTAGGACATGAATGTCATCAAACTTTTCCATCTGTGAAGTTCTTGTATGACACGACTGTCATACATGATTCAGGAATAATCTTCAGCGTTCCCTGAATCATTTTTTGTGAGTGACCAGGCTCTCCATCCTGGGCGATATGTCTTGGGACGTGGGAGGGCATCATTAGCACTGAAAAATTAAAAAAGGTTTTTCATTTGCAGTTTCACCATAAACAAGTTTTTCTTTACCTAACTGCATTATCAGTTACATGTAAAGAGTGTTGCCTGATGTTTTGCAATATGCAAATTATGTAAGATAAAGCAATGTGGCACTGGAAGTTAATCTGCAGCTTTCAAGTGTTGCATTCATGCAAGAACCGCCGGTGTTGGCCTCAACGTGAGCTGCGACTCATGTTCGCCTTACTTAGTCAGAAGACTTCCCCGAACTTTCAGCACTATTTATTAAAAGATTTAAGTGCATGCATATATCTGATCCTGCAAGTTTACCCATACAGATTAATACATCCAACAATAGTTTGTAAAAATGCGTACATTTGTTTGCTGAGCAATCATTCCTCTCTGGGAAAACAACAGCTCAATCCAATCATTAAAAGGCCCAAGTAGGCACAACACTCATGTCCATGATGAGTGGATGAAAACTTTTCCATCTGCAAAGTTCTTGGAAGAACAAAGGATGGTCAAGTCAAGTGTTTCCCATTGGACTTTTCCACTGAATGACACATTAGTGCAGTTAATGTAGCAAAACAATGTCTGACCTGAATAAAAACAAAAGTAATGAGTTATGTAAACACTTCTTGTTTGAGATTTATCAGGCCAGTGTGTCACGGATGTCAGCCTGTGTTCTGCTGTGCATGAGTAATCAGTGGTCTGAAGACACGAGAAGACAGTTTGGATTGTCCGACTGCAGCCCAATGCACTGCCCTGAGAGCCTTATACGCATCTGTAGTCTGAGTACTACACCGTCTTCTAAACAAAAAAGTCACATTGACTTAGTATCACAGTGCGACAACACACTTACAGGAATGCACGCTCTTGTTCGCGCACATCTTAAATGTCTAGTCGAGACCAGGATCGCTGACGCGATGTTCCTGCAATCAGTCAGATCAGTAGAGAATGAAGGTTTTTACTTAACTGGCACAGCAACCCTTGAATTTGAAAAGGCCAACAATGTTGATGATTGTATCTTGATTAGCAACTGTGTGGGCTTGGTCTTATTGTGTGATCACCTCCAACTGGACCTGCGACATTCTTAATGATCAACCCCAAAGTATCCAAATAGGAGAATCAGCTTTTTCTACTCTGGCTGATGGTGTTCCCCAAGGTTGTGTGCTGAGTCCCATGAATGTTTTCTTCATACGTCTGCACACTTGCTCATAAAAAACAAAGTAAACCATTTTCTGTTTCAGAGGGAAGGGAGAAAAAAAAACACACGATAGACAATAACAGGATGTTTCTTTCTGTGCAGCAAGCCTGAAAAACTGTAATTTCCACACTGAAAATGATGAACGACGTAACAAAATGTGTGAAAACAAACCAAAACATTATGGCTTGATAGATTTTCTACCTACAAAATGAAACTGTTTTTGAAAACTGATTTTGGTATTTACACAAGTTATCTTTGTCTGGCGGGTTACACAGCTGGTTAGACCTGGAGTCATGGAGCAAGAAGGTCCAGAGACAGACTGACTCCTTCCCTGCGGTCCTTCGGTATTGAGTTTGCGCGTTCTCCCGACTTCATCCAGATTCCTCTCTGTCTTCCTCTCACAGTTCAGAAACATAACTGTTAGGTTGGACTCTCTTAATTATCCCTGAGGGTGACAGATTCAGAGTGACAACCCCCCACCCCCAGAAGAAACTCAAATACTTTTCACACCTGACTTTGAGTGTATTGCTGTTCCCCCACATTTATTGACTATAGAAATCTATCTCACCTTGCTCAGGGAGTTTTTATTTAACTTTATAGAAATTGCATCAAAACTTTCCAGATCCTCAGTGGCTTTTTGTTTCCAAATGCTCCACCTCCTTACGGTGCAGACCACCAAACACAGATATATCTCGCCTTCTTGTGTCTGCCCAGGAACGCCTTTGACAAATCACCACATTAAATGTAGCCATTTTTAAACGCATCGCGCTTCCACCCCCCGACTATTGGTTTCAGATAAAACCGCAATATTTCCATTCATCTATTTCCGTTCATCGATGCTGCGCTCGGCGCTCGACGTTGCACACACCGCACACACAGGCGCGTGCGTGAGCACACAGGAACGCGCACGGTGTTGCGCACGCCGAGTTTTCCCCTCCCGGTCGTTAATAATGTGTGGATGGCAATTCCGAGGTTATTGACCCATACCTGGCCCATTAATCAAGCAACACAACCAGCATATGATCATAATAATGCATCCGGTAGGAAGTGATGGACTCCAGAAGTGGAAATATTAATGCACACAAATAAAATGGAACAAACATAATTTTTGTGGAGCTCTCTGTTTCGAGAAAGCAGAACTCATTAGGGTTTATTCTGGCCATCCATGCAAATTTAAATCCCTCAATCGGGGCTTTCCATGTTGTGTTTTCTAATTAGCTTCATGATTGCTCTGTTTTCCTGCTGCCTTTGTTTCCCCAGTGAAGCAGCGACTGATTGGCTCATCTGTTTACAGTCATATCGTCACTTTAGGCTCAGCCACGCACTGCCGTAGTGGCGTTGATCGGCTACAATAGTAGTGTTGTTGTGACCTCTAGTGGCGGTGAAGTGAAATTACAGGGTTTAACACGATCGATATGGTTCAGTTTTAGTTCCCAAATGATTGCCATACTAAGGCAGACAAAAATGCATTTGTTTTTTGAGGAATTTCCCTCTAACACATTTCTGACAGACATCCTGCCACACTGATTAAAAACTGGCGTGCTGCTGCTGAACGAACCGAACCTCAGGTGAAGTAATGCCACTATCAACCAACAGGTGGCAGTGAAGGCCAGAATTGATCGAGACTGTTTGTTTACAGATTTACAAAATCATTAATAGACTAATGAAAGGTGCAGCCTGCCTGGGAAAATCTTGACCAAATGTAACCAAAGTGAAATAAAAACAACTTAATAATAACGAAAGACTACAAATATGGATTATTTTAACATCAAATGAAATTTAACAACACACAATACAACAAATATACACCATACAAGCTTGAGTTAGGCCTGTCTAGAAGAATTGCTACAATGTAGAAATAACCTACCAAACACAAATTTCTCTGCTTTTTTGGTTAGGTGAGGTTCGGCTGCATTTTCTCATGTGTTGACAGCACAAATAAAAAAAGAGAACCTTTAAGCTCTTACATGTAATATTTTAAGTATGTGTTTATGCATCATTTTAAAACCAAGATCTGTGACATTTTGTTCTTTATGGCACATTAAAGCTGTATTATTTTTCCAGTGTCTGACTACCATGTTCTGTCATGTTCCTTTCCTAAATTTACTCAAAGAGTAAAGGAAAAATAAAAAAAGCTTTTCTATTTTTTTATTTTATTTATTTATTTTTTATGCGCTGTTACAAAACTTCTGTGGTGTCCTGTGGTGCAAATCTAAACACCCAGCTGTATGTGTTTTTTATAGTCAGTCTATATTTGTTTGAAAAAGAAACGAAAGCAAAGCTCTGATACCTAAAGTCACGAGACGTTCTGGTGCGGTTGCCAGGCAGCGAGCAGTGGGCGGAGCCTGAGAATGCAGACGCCAGTGAAGGAGCGGCGGGAAGGCGGAGCTCAGCGCCTTTCAAGTCTGCCAGTCTGAGGAGGCGACGTGGGGCGGAACTTCTCTGGCGACGACCGGACCTGGGATTCTCTCATAAGAAACATTGACTGTGTAATACTGAGAAGCGGCTCGCTGCGTCGTAATACTCGGTCCGGGGAAGAGAAAGAAAAAATGTCCACCGTGAACTGGAAGCCTTTCGTTTTCGGCGGGCTGGCTTCTATAACGGCAGAATGCGGTGAGTGGGTGAGGAGGCCGTGCAGCGTGTATGGGGTGTTTTATTTCTTTCTTCCCGCTTTGGGTTGCTCGAACGTGGGTTTGGAAACAAGGTAATGAGTCCCTAACGCTGTGGGTTAACAGGCACTTTCCCTATCGACCTGGCCAAGACGCGCCTCCAGGTTCAGGGCCAAGTCGGGGACAGCAAGTACCGTGAGATCCGCTACAGAGGCATGCTCCACGCTATCATGAGGATAGGACGAGAGGAGGGGCTCCGGGCGCTTTACTCAGGGTGAGCGGGTTCACTTATGCAGCTGAATGTGTTTTATTTTGCGCAAAATGAAAGTGACTCTACTGCATGTACATATTGTATTTCCTGTTCCTGTTTCTTGTCGACCATTCTCTCTGTGTCCTTGTTTAACCAAGAGAGAGAGAGAGAGAACGATTTCTAGATTATTTACTCAATGTTTTTCCTGTAAGGGCTAATTTTCTAAAATTAAAAATAAGCATGTTTTTTTTGTTTGTTTTTGTAGCATCTCCCCAGCCATGCTCCGTCAGGCCTCCTACGGGACCATCAAAATTGGGACATATCAGAGTTTTAAGGGGCTGCTGGTGGACAGACCAGAAGGTGAGCGTTCAGTTTCTGTTGCACTTCTCAAAGACAAACCCACAAACTTTGCTGCAAGGCAAACGCGCCGCATTCCCGCTGAAGGTCACAGGTGTTGGTGTGACATTGCGTGACCTTTTAAAGCGTAGTGCCTGGCCGGGTACTGCAAGTTATAAAACCAGTACTGCACGCTTTGAGTGGATCAAGTTCATATCTCGATTTTCTTCCAGATGAGACCTTGCTGACCAATGTGCTGTGCGGCGTTCTTTCTGGAGTCATCTCTTCTTCCATTGCCAACCCCACTGATGTGCTGAAGGTATGTCATTTAGCATATTTAAAGGCTGTGAGCAGTCTTGTTTATTGTTCTTAAAGCGGCAGAGCGGGTTTGACGGGTCTTCTGGGCCCCCAAAGCAAAGTGTGTGGAAATATTTCAGTGAAAAACGCAGCAGTCTGTCAGGAAACCGGAGGACGGTGTGGAGTTTTACTCTGTTAGTAGAACTTAAACCTTTTCACGTTTGAACCGGTTGAGGTCAGAAGTTGTTTAATTGCTCCACTTACGTGCAATAAAATCTCAGTTTTAATCCAGCTGTTCCGTGTCAGGGAACCTTAATGAACAAAAAGCATCATGAAGATCAAGACACACTTCAGATAAGTTGGGGAGAAAATGGTGGAGATGTTTAAAGCAGGATTAGATGATAAAATAATATCCCAAGCACAGTTGGAATTATGAAACGGTGTTTAGTCCATCTGAAAATCTAAGCGGAGAGGTTCACTTTCACACTTCATTGTGTCAAACAAACCAACCAAACTCTCTGAAAAACCTGTTTACCTCCTCACCTGTGGTGGCGCTGCACCACAACCCACTAAAAGAAACTACATAAAAGCCTCAGAAGAAGACACTGAACGCAACTTCCTTCTTCACAAAGGGTCAACAAAACCGGAGAAGCGTCAGATTTTAGCGGTTGTGGGATTTCTCTTTTGTTGTTGGTAATAAAAAAAACAATTACAACTAATCTCCTTCTAATGTTAGACTCTCGTGTTTGTTCAGGTTGCATTTACCCAGAATGCTCTGCGCTATCATCCACTTCCTACATTTGGAGCGGTCTCCGGTTTGCTTGGTATTTGCATACGCATTTGAAACGCATCAGAATTCACGTCAACCGAACCAGGACCTAGGTTTTAAGGAAGGCCAGAGTATGTTTCGTTTTTGTCCGCATAAGTTTTATTGCTCATTCCTTCCTCCCCAAACCAACAAGACTTTCTAGTCAAACGAACTACAGCTTGACGAGGTGGTTTGAATGCTCCTTGAGTTAAATAAAAAACAGCCTAGAGGGCCATGATAACTCTGTAGAGATCCACACAGCTGTTGACAAGAACAATTATTAGTTGCGCAATCGTGTGCTGACACAACAAACTTAAGAGAAGGTGCTCAGGTCTGGAGATCTGAGCTGATTTATTTAAAAAGTCTGGGTGGGGATGGAGCTGAATCCTTAACGATGATCCTTGCAGCAGACTCCAAAACCGGGAATGGACGTTTAACTTCCAGCAGGACAAAGATCCCTAACATTCAGCTGAAGCTGCCGTGGAATAGTTCAGGCCACCGATGTCAAATTGATACCCTTAATGTGTGTTATTTTACAACTTTTTGGACAAGCCTTGGCTTACTACACCTAAATCAAACGACTGAATTGCCTCCTTAGCTTGGATGCAGCGCTATAACAGCCTAGATATTTGGTGTGGAGAAGCATAGATGCGTCTAAAATCTGCAGTACTGCAACTTGACACCCTTGGATTATATGAGAGAATATTTGTGTGCCAGAATGACCCAGTTAAAGGTCAAGTTTAGACCAGAAAGTCTTGAACGTCAGACAGAGTTGAGATATTAAAAAAAAAGAAAAAAATTCCCATGGAAAAATGCATAGGATGCTTTCTAGATTCTTTTGTTTGTGAAAAGAAATGTGAAAGCCACATATTGTTGTTGTTTTTTATGTGCCACAATTTTGCACTAGTTTTCTGTTTTGCTGGTTGCAAAAAAAAAAAAAAAAAATCCCAACCTTGGCCATCAGTTGATGCAATGTGAAAAAGTTCAAGAGATATTAATACTTGGTGAAGGCAGCGTAGTGGAGCGAAAGTCAAGCCGGGGCTATCACGACCTCTCTAGTGCTTTATTTATAGACTGACCCCTGAAAGGCCTAACATAGTGTTCTGTGAATGCCAACGCTCTTATCTCTCTTTTTCTCTCTCTCTCTGTCTGCTCTCCGTTTGGCACGGTTAGTGTTTATAAGATTAACACCTCGACACATGCTTCTGCAGGTTTGGAACATTGTGTTCCATAGGGGCGTGTGCTGCATGAGCTGTTCGTGTGAAATTATCACAGAACCGAGCAATGAACACAGTGGCAGTTTCTTTTTCTTTTTTTTTTTTTTTAGTTACACCCACAGTGTAATTACAGGTTTAAATACAGGTTAAAAATAATGCTCCCGTTGTCATGTCTGATGCCCTTTCTTTGTGTCTTCTCCCAGATCCGGATGCAGGCTCAGGGAAATGTGATCCAAGGCAGCATGATGGGCAACTTCATCAATATCTACCAGGAGGAGGGGACACGAGGACTGTGGAAGGTAGAGGAAATTGGCAAAGAATCAAAAACAAAACAAAAAACCCCTGTGAGTTTCATATTTCAGAGATTCAGCCTGTAAGCATTCCTTTTGTCTTCGTATCAGGGTGTTTCTCTAACAGCGCAGAGAGCGGCCATCGTGGTCGGCGTCGAACTCCCGGTCTACGACATCACCAAGAAGCACCTGATCCTGTCGGGTTACATGGGGGACACCGTGTACACACACTTCCTGTGAGTTTCAGTTACTGAAGGGATTCCTATGTATCCCTTAAGTGGCTGTAAATTAGAGCTGTGAAAAGTGAAAAGCATCAGTTAAAATATGTTGTTGTTACATGCATCTGTCAAGATTTAGAGTTTTTGGTTTGTGGTATGAATGTTTTTGGATACATTTTAAATTTTCACACAGTAACTTTAGAGCCAAAGACATGGCTGTCCACTTAGTGACTGGTCAGTTAAAGAGTGTGATAATCGAAGAGCCACAGACACACATCAACGATGGTTGTTGTGTTTGAAAAGGGCTGCATTAGTGGTTTTTAGGATTCAGAGGTCTTGGTTTCATTGGTGGTACCGAAACACTGACTAGCGCCATTATATAATACAGGGTGTCCACACATCCTTAAAAAGTTTTAAATTCATTTATCTAAAGTTAAGGACTTAAAATATCTTAAATACATTAATAAAAAAAAAGTGAGTTGGTCATAAATGCACCAATATCAGGTAATAAATGTTGTTGTGACTTTTCTGTCCTGCTATAGTTTGACTTGCACGCAGACGTCCTCATTGCGTTCTGTGACTTGAGGCGTTTGAAAAACTAGCTGCTATCGTGGGTAAATGCAAATGTATCACCTGCTGGCTGGACGACGTTCACTTTCACTATTGGCTTACTTCTGTTGCCAGCCCATACGAGTCCCTTAACCGTCCCCTTTATTTATAGGATTTTTTCTGTCTTAAGTTTTATCCAAGGTCTTAAATTTGACTTTCTGAAACCTGCAGGTACCCTGTAATGCCCCTAATGCTGGCTGCTCTTTGTTGCCCATCAGGTCCAGCTTTGTGTGTGGCCTTGCTGGGGCTCTGGCCTCGAATCCAGTAGATGTGGTCCGGACACGCATGATGAACCAGAGGGGAGGGGCTCTGTACCAGGGAACGCTCGACTGTCTGCTGCAGGTGAGTCACAGACTAACACCTGGATCATACTAAACACATCTATCTTTCAACGGGAAAACACACACCAACACTGTCTGAGGTCTTCCTGTATAGATTCTTCTTCTACTGTTGAATATAGACAGATTTCATCTTTTGCTTTACATATCAACTGCAATAAATGCACGATCAGCTAAATACTCAAATCTGGCACTATTACTTGCTGCGTCCCAGTTTTTTTTTTTTTTTTTTGTTTCACTTTGGTAAAGGCTGAAAAAGGTGATGAAGTTACACAAAGCATGAATAGTAATAAAAATATTAAGTAACTTTGGAATGAAGTCAGTTTTCTCATCTTTCGTCTGTCAGTCTTTAAGTAGGTCAGTGCTCTTTATAGAGCATTAAGTGCTGCATTAATAAAGCCTCAATGCTTTATTTAGAATCAAATATTTACCAGACGAACCTAAAATTGTCTTTTTGTCTTCGGAAAGCCGCACTGGTTCTTTTTTAGAGCAAATCAAGAACTTTCTTTAACGTTTAGGACTGGAACTGTTTTTAGTGAGGGGGAAAAAACACCCAATCTGTAACCTGGAAGTGTTTGTGGTTTATGTTTAACAGTCGGATCAGTCAGTGAAAAAGATTAGATTTGTTTTTTTTAGTCTCCAGTGCGGCCGTGTGCAGCTCGGCTTTAAGGGTCGCTCGTTTTAATGGCCGTGATGTTTTATATGGAGGTTCTAAGAACTGAAGGCCCTGCAGTTTATATCTGTCTGCTAGACACCTGGTGGATCACTTTGATATCTGGTCTGAACATGGTGCTGCATCAGCTCAGTAATCTCCAAAATCTATTAATGCAAGAATTTGTGTTGCACTTGTTGTAGCCCTCAGTGAATTACTGATAGACATGTTGCTACTGGCAACGGGGAAGTCTCTTAACTGCTTCGTTTAGGCGGGTTTACTCATGCCTGCAAAAACCCACACTCGAATACTAATTCAGATTGAAACAGAACATTTTGCTGCAAAATGAAAACAGCTTAGTTTCTTTTTTTTGTGTGTGTGAGAAACACAAAACAATGCAGTCCACTGCACTTTATGGGAAAACATGAGGATAATAGAGCAGCTGCTTTTATAATGGTGATGCAGATGAAATTTGAAGCGCAAAAAACAAAAATGCTAAACTCATAAGTCAGAGAAGAAGCAACTCCAACATAAAATATGGTGGAAATTGATGAGTTTTAGTCATGACATCTAAAAGAAAACCTTTGGGAATATTCAAATGAACCATTAATTTTAATCCAACTCATTAAACGCATGCTAATGTCCTGCAACGTACACACACAGTGGGGCCTGTTCATGCATGTTTATCAACAGAAAGATTTATAAGGTTGGCAAACGTGAGGCTATGTCTGTGGTGAGAGACAGACATGTTTAGACTAATACTTTATAACAAAGAAAAGCCATTAAGAAATTTGCATGTAATGCAGGTTGGACTAATGTGTCTGCAGACTATACGTCTTCCTTACAGAATTAGATTGATTAAAAAATAGTCAACATGTCCAAATCCACTCTACTACTCAGAAACTTTCCTGAAGTCTTGCTGCCTTGCAGCCTGTTTGAACCACAGACATGTCGAGACTTTTTTCTTTTTTTTTCTTAGAAAATACAATTTCCCCATTAAATTTCTTCACTCATCTCTGTACTTAATCTTATTTCATTTTTAAAAAATTATAGTGATACAAAATATGTCTAAATCACTTGTGCATCCACACTGAAGAGTGTTGAATTATGCACTCATTGTTAGGGGGTGTGGGGGAAGATTGGCTTTTTACATTTTCTCACCTTCTGGTCATTAGCCAGGATTGATTAGTTGGAAATTTGTTCCATCATGGTGTCAAAATTATTTGCTCTCTCAATTTATTGGTTTAAATATGTCAAGTTTAAAGTTTTCTTCTTCCTTCGAATCAGCGAGCAGTGCAGAGTATCATCACTAGGAGATTCCATCAGAGGATAATTAAGTGACATTTGCCTGAACTTGTTGTGTTTTCCTCCTGCAGACGTGGCGCTCAGAGGGCTTCATGGCGCTCTACAAGGGTTTCTTCCCAAACTGGCTCCGCCTGGGACCGTGGAACATCATTGTATCCTTTCAGCCCTCTGAGTCGACGACTACTCTGGTTAAAATTGAAATGTATTCCAGGATGTAGTAATAATTGAGGTGGGTTGTAAAATGCTGTTATGCTTTCAGTAAAGCATAACAGATTCAGAGACTTTCTTTCTTTCTACGGGGGGAGATTAGCTTAATTCTGGCGAACACTTTTATGTAATCTCCTGGAACAACTGCCTCATTACCCACATACCTCTTGTCAGAGTGACTGTAGGAGACCTTCAGCGAGCAAGAGAATGAACACAGGGTTTCATTTTTGATGTGAAGAAGGAAATCACTCTTTGTTCAGGGCTAAATACGAACTTATTTACTTTGGGAGGCAAAGTTCAAGGATTCCCTCTGCTTTCACTTTTGTCTACCCAAAAAGTAGCTCCCCTTTCTTCACATTTTCCTTCACTCCATCTTCAGTTCTTCCTCACTTACGAGCAGCTGAAGAAGATCGACGTGTGACTGAACGAACGTCGGAGAGAAAGCGAGCCGAGCTGTCGCCCAGGGACAAGCCAAGGGGACCAAAATCAGGAACGTCTAGAACGGTGGAGGCTCCTCAGCGGAGCCGGCGAGGGGAAAAGCCAGGAGAGTACGCAAATGGAATCAGATTCCAGAGCGACTCCCGGCTCCATGTCTGTTTTAAAAAGCCTTGCGGCAAACGGGAAAAGGACTGTGACATGAATACTCACACGGCTTCTTGTGCTCATCTGCCACTTCAAGGCGCTACAGTACCATGGTTCCGCTCGGACCCAAGCCAACTGTGAAATTCTCCAACTCTAGAAAGAATCAACACTTTACATTTCAGTCGAAGGCCGCTATGCTTCAAAACCGTCTCTGTTATGGTGATGAAAATGCATCCAGCCTGTGTTATTTAAATATTTTTTTCCACATAAAGTGCTCTGTAAACTGTGTGCCTTAACCCAATTTACGGTTCAGGATGTAAAATGCTTGAGCTGCACGTGGACTCCCGACAGTTGGACAGCCGCTGTGACAATCGGCACGATCATTCCCCTTTGAAAAACCAACACGTTGTGGGTTTTATATCTCTATTTAAATGTTTGAAGTTATTTATTTCTTGTGGTCTCCCTTGCGTATTTACAGAGTAAAGGGCCAATAACAGAGCGTGGTATACTGCGAGCTTTATATTTACATGCGTATATGGCTCAAATACCAGAGTTGTTACGTAGACGGGACATTCATCACATGTGCATGACTGTTAAGTAAATATATCCTCTAGCAGCTCAGTGATGTTCAAGCTCCTGTTACATCTGTCACTTTAAAAAGTCATCACGTATGCAGACGATATGTAAACTCGCATATACATTTCACTGGGTCAGATCAGGCTATCCCCGTCACTGCTTCAACAGACCGATTGTTCACTCCATGCTATTCCTTCGTACTGTATTTAAACGCTTTACGCTTTCATCGGAAAGGAATGTGTATGCTGCTTCTGCCAAAGTGTAAGCCAGTTTCATTTTTGTAATAAGTTTATTTAAATGCAGCTGTGGACTTGTATATTGAAAATAAAAAGCGTGGATTGTAACCACATTGGTTTGGTGTGTGATTGGATGTAATTGTCGGCTAGTAGGACAGCCACTAAAAAGAAAAGAAAAAATCACTACACACGCAGATGATATGTAAAACTGCAAGATACGTGATCTTTTTCCTCATTCTGTTTAGATCAATTAGAATAAATTATTTTCCAAAAGCCCAAATAATGGTCAAGACTATTGGGTTTTAATTTACATTTTTTGGAGTTCACATAGATTTTCTTCACTTTTGCTATGGTATTGTCCTGTAAACTTAATCTCTTTTTATTTGACAACCTTCTCACAATAGTTTTTTGCTGGACTCTTGGACCGTTCCTCATGACAACCAACATAACAGAGTCTGGTTTGTTGACTGCCTTTTCAACTCTATCCAAAAGTTTCCTATACAACACAATTGACTCAAAGTTATTCTTTTGTCCTTTGTTATTTAGTAACACTCCTCAAAGTTTATTTGCATGCAGCTTTATTGAAACCCAGCCTCGGGCGTTCAATGTAAAAGGGGGGGAAAAGGTGCTGTCGGTCTGATTTTTACAGCCACCACAGTGTGGCGCTGTGGGCCCACACTCACTCAGCCGCTGCTCCTCGACCCAGATGTTCACACCAAGTGCTGTTTGAAGCTTTCCAAATTCCCAGCGCTCAACTTTGAGGCCACAAAACTAGCACAATTGTGTTTCAGAGGGATTACTTTTATTTTCTTCTTCTTCTTCTTTTTGTCTCTTCTCTTCAAGCACGCTCATGTTTCATGCAGCATAGCGCAAACATGAATTTTTCAGGGGGGATTTAAGATGTAATTGTTTTATTTCTGCGGTTAAATTCCCAGTTTTCCGTCGCGTGAGCTGTTTGAGAGACGACGGGAAGCTCCAGGGAGCCGAGCGCGTGGATCCGTGGTTTTATTTAGGGGTAGCGGGTTGGAGGGGGGGGTGTCAGCTTGGGACTTATTACTTGTGTGCGAGCTGCTGCTGTCACATCTTCCTCATCTGAGTCCCCGTGGGTTACACTGCTGCTGCTGCTGGGAGGGAGAGACTCTCAAACCGCCGCTTCGACGCCAAACTTAGTATTCACGGCGCATTTCGACCTGTTTTCCAAACTCTATGTGTGAACTGTGTCAAATAATGGCGGAAGAACATTTCACGCTGCCAGTGAGGTGAGCTGCGGGAAGAAAAAAAAAAAAGAGAATGGAATTAAACTAAAATGCCCGGATTGGGGCGTCCATAAATAGGCAGCAGAGCTTTCTGCCTGGCATCGAGTCCCTCTATGAGCTGGACCAGTGCGCCCAGCGGTCAGTCATCCTCCATTATGGCTATTGTTTGTTGCTTGGCCTAAAGGCACAAGGGAAACAGCCGTATTGTGTTGCAGGGATCAGAGTAAGCTTTTATGTCTGAGGAATAAGGCTGTACTCTGGCCTTTTTTTTTTTTTTTTAGGGCTTGTTTTGTCATTTGTAGAGCCTGGAGACAAAGCGGATAAATGTGCAAACGCAGAGGTCGCGCTAGACTTTTTTTGTTCTCCCTCATTTTGACCGACAGCATTAAAAAAAAAAATTTTAAAAATCGGTCATGTACTATTTTTACCCGTCAAATTATAATCATACCTACTATAATTTTTATGCGGTTTAGTTCATATTCACCTAGTTGATCCGTGAATCCAGATCCCATCACGCATAAAGCAGATGAAAGCATCTAACTTCTTGTGACAAAAATCCCTGTGGCCCCAATAACTTATAATAAATGAAATTAAAGGATTCCATTTAAACTACCAACACATCACCGGCTGGGGTCTGAGCGCGCAGCCTCACTAATTCCTCCTGGTTCACATCTGCAGAGAAATCTGCGCTGGTTCATCGGTCAGTTGGATCTGTCTGATCCAAACCGATCAATTGAACTTTTTTTTTTTTTTTTTTTTTTTTTTTTTACCCTTTGCGCGGACTGGGCGTGCGCTTTTACAAGGATTTATTTATTTATTTATTTATTTATTTATTTATTTATTTATTTATTTATTTATTTATTTATTTATTTATTGCGTGGTTTTATTTAGGGGTAGATATTCACCTTGCATTATATTGCAACTTACACAAGGTGCGGTTTGTACCTCTGTACATACACACGCCATCATCT